>CAJVQU020000008.1:517445-781961 GCA_911387785.2 Aelia acuminata
ATAAAATTGGAATAAAATTGGACCCCCGCGTGAAGAAAAACGAAGTTCAAACTATTTTGTAGAGCCCCCCCCCCCCCACCCGCCAATAAAATACAAAATGAATATTTTTAACAAAAACACCTTCCCTGATAACATAATATTGGACTCCTGTGTGAAAAAAACTCCAAAAATCTAACTTTTTTAATGTTCGCCCCCTCCCTTTCCGCTATTAAAATAAATATTTTTATCAAAAACACCGTCCTCGATAGCATAAAATTGGACCCCCGTTTAAAGAAAAACGAAATTCAAACTATTTTGTAGAGCGCCCCCCCCCTCACCCGCCAATAAAATACAAAATGAATATTTTTAACAAAAACACCTTCCCTGATAACATAATATTGGACTCCTGTGTGAAAAAAACTCCAAAAATCTAACTTTTTTAATGTTCGCCCCCTCCCTTTCCGCTATTAAAATAAATATTTTTATCAAAAACACCGTCCTCGATAGCATAAAATTGGACCCCCGTTTAAAAGAAAAACGAAATTCAAACTATTTTGTAGAGCGCCCCCCCCCTCACCCGCCACTAAAATACAAAATGAATATTTTTATCAAAAACACCGTCCCCGATAACATAAAATTGGACCCCTGTGTGGGAGAAAATGAAATTCAAACTATTTTGTAGAGCGCCCCCTCACCCGCCACTAAAATACAAAATGAATATTTTTATCAAAAACACCGTCCCATATAACATAAAATTGGACCCTCGTGTGAAAGAAAAACGAAATTCAAAATATTTTGTAGAGCACCCCCCCCCCCCCCCCCCCCCGCCAGTAAAATACAAAATGAATATTTTTATCAAAAACACCGTCCCCGATAACATAAGATTGGACCCCCCGTGTGAGAGGAAAACGAAATTCAATCTTTTTTGTAGTGCACCCCCTCACCCCCTACTAAAATACAAAATGAATATTTTTATCAAAAACACCGTCCCCGATAAAATAAAATTGGACCCCCGTGTGAAAGAAAAACGAAATTCAATCTATTTTGTAGAGCGCCCCCCCCCCCCACCCGCCACTAAAATACAAAATGAATATTTTTATCAAAAACACCGTCCCCGATAACATAAAATTGGACCCCTGTGTGAGAGAAAAACGAAATTCAAACTATTTTGTAGAGCGCCCCCTCACCCGCCACTAAAATACAAAATGAATATTTTTATCAAAAACACCGTCCCCGATAACATAAAATTGGACCCCCGTGTGAAAGAAAAACGAAACTCAAACTATTTTGTAGAGCGCCCCCTCCCCCCACCCGCCACTAAAATACAAAATGAATATTTTTATCAAAAACAACGTCCCCGATAACATAAAATTGGATCCCCGGGTGAAAGAAAAACGAAACTCAAACTATTTTGTAGTGCCCCCCCCCCCCCCACCCGCCACTAAAATACATAATGAATATTTTTATCAAAAACACCGTCCCCGATAACATAAAATTGGACCCCCGCGTGAAAGAAAAACGAAATTCAAACTATTTTGCCTGGGAGTACAATGTAATAATACCTATCGACAAGAAAGACGGTACGAGTGAATGCAAGAACTACAGACCAATCTGTTTATCACCTGTAGTATATAAGATTTATATGTCCATACTAGGGCGCAGGCTTAAGACATATATTGAACCGATGCTCGAGGAGGAACAGGCTGCATTTAGAAGAGGTAGACAAACACAGGACCACATATTTTCTCTTAGATGCCTAATGGAGAAAACCTGGGATAGAAACGGAAATATATACATGGCGTTTCTGGTTATAAAAGCTGCATTCGACTCGGTCCCAAGGAATGAACTATGGAGAGCGCTAGAGGCTAAGATTATTCCCGTAGACCTCATAAATGCCGTCAAATCAGTATACCAAAACTTAAAAGGTATCGTAAGAATAAATGGGATGGAATCCAGACCTTTTGACATGGAACAGGGAGTGAAGCAGGGAGACAGCTTAAGTCCTTTGCTGTTCGTAAAATTATTAAATACAATAACAAAAATATTCACGTACATTATAAACAGCAGGCTGATGGAATGGGCAGAAATCAACAACATACTCCCAGAAGAACAAAACGGTTTTCATAAACATAGGGGATGTCGGGACAGCATTTTCGTTTTAAGTTCTGCCATAACCATTAACCTGAGACTTAAACGGCGATATGTTTTTGGTATATTTATTGACCTTCAAAAAGCCTTTGACACTCTAAGCCACAAAAAGTTGTGGGATGAATTAAATATAATAGGAGTGAGTGTCAAAATAATTAAAACACTTAAAAAATTGTAGGACAATAGGGAGGCGGCCATAGAAATAAACGGTACTAGATCAAATCCGATAAAAATTACAAAAGGAGTTCTTCAAGTCGATTCAGCAAGTCCTTTACTCTTTACTTTGTATATTTCAGATATTGTAAAATATTTCCAAGACCACCAAGCAAGAGGTTTAGCTATAAATGGTTCTCAGGAGCTACTAATGCAAGTATTTACTGCAATTATTACTGATGACATAGAAATACTTGCGGATTCATGGATAGATTGTTAAAAGAAGCTCAAAATATTACAGGAATATTGTAATGAATATTTACTGTCACTCATCACTGAAAAAACGAAAATAGTACCGTTCCACAATGGAGGTGGGAAAACAAAAGTATTGAAACCATTTTACTATAGAGAACAACGTATTCAAACAGTAAATAATTATCCATACTTGGGCATACAGTTTAGTTCGTCCGGGAAATGCCTTCAAGCCACTTTACAAGATAGTAAATCAGAAAACTGGGACTCTAAATATTTTCTATATAATTCTCTCACAAGCTCCACCTTGTTGTATTATTCAGAAATATTGGCCCCTCAATATTGTTCAAATTTGGAAATAATAACAATGAAATACGTCAAACAAATCTACAAATGGCCAAGAAATACTCCGAATTATATAGTACGACTGGAAACCGGTATAAAAACAATAGAAATAGAAATGTACAGATGTTGGATCGCTTTATTAAAAATGCCCGAAGATAGACTGCCACGTATTTTTTTACAACAGATTAAAAGATCTGGACCATAACAACAACATGATAAATAACTGGTATTCAAACTAAAAACAAAACTAATAAAAGTCGGATCAGTAACAATCTTGGAACATAATAAACCTAATCCTGGCCTTTCCCAACTGTATTTTAAAGTCATGATAAAAAGATTTGAGAACCACTTCTTCTGCAACCATATAAATTCAGCCATAAATTCGAAATATAACTCAGAAATATAATTAGCTTTAATCAGGGAGATCAATATCTAAAAGTCAGCTTAGAATTGCCAATTTAACACAACCTGTATTTTACTATAATGGAATAACCCATAAATTAGAAGTGGAAGGAAATTGTGCAATATGTAATCCTCAAAAACAGGAAAACTTATTCCATTTCTTGATAGGGTGCCCATTGTACAATGAACTGAGAAAACATTTCATAGTTAAATATATTAATCACGAAAATAATTCTATTTTAGGAAATTTACTTACTGTAGATACAATACAAAAATTAACGATATCTATCATTACACATTGGGCAATCTAAAAATAAGATCATTTATTATAAACGAATAAATGTACTAATACATATACTTAGGACAACCATTCACACGTAATTGACATTTTATTGATGTTGATATTATTATCAGTAGGTGATATATGTACACATTTTTTTTTTCTTATTCGTTAGTATATTTATTGTTTTTTTATTAAGATATATGTTTATAAGTTTTATCTATTAATTAATATTGTAACGATAAATCGATAAGCAAATAAAAAAAAAACATATGGCGTAAACTCCCGGACCGTTTGTTGGAACGAAAGAAGCGGTTGGAAAGAACTGTTTTTGTCTAGATCTTTCCGTGATGGCGTAGAAATGCCCACATTGTTCTGGAATATTCCAGGCCTGACTATTTACGATTATATATAAGGAGCAGTGACTGAATGAGTTAGTCGAAGTCTGTGACTTGACTGTGTTGCTCAAGTCATATGATTGTGTGTGTTATAAAGTTATCATTTTTCTAACCTGCTCAATCGTTTAAGTTGTAATAATTCGTTAGCATTGTGATAACTGTATATTTCTGTTAATAAATATTGGTTACCCACATAAGCGTTACAACTGGTAAAGAAGAAAAAAAAATGCCCGGTAAACGAATTGGAGAACTTAAAGTAGCGTAGCTGAGGTGAGAATTACAAGAGCTTGACTTAGACACTACAGGTACGAAGACGATCTTGTTGGCTCGGTTACGTGAGTATTACTTGAGTCAAGGCGTAGATCCTGAAACTGTAGAGTTTGAGGATAGCTTTTTAAAGGCTATATCTGCTGAAATAAATGATAAATTAACAGGTCAATCGGCAGAAATAAATGGTAAATTAGCAAGCGTGTCTGGCAAATTAAATGAAACCATTCGGTTGAGCTTTTAAGTTTGTCAGTCGAAATAAATAAAAAGATGACTAGCCAGACTGCTGAAATACATAATAAATTGACTAAACTGTCTGGTGAGTTAAATGAAAAATTGGCCAGGCACTCTGCCGAGCTAAATGAAAAGTTGACCAGCCTGTCTGGTGAAATAAATGAAAAATTGGTCAGCCAAACTGCTGAAATAAATAGTTTAAATGAAAAATTTACCAGACTTAATTCCAATTTGTCTGCCGAGTTTAATGATAAGATAAATAGCATGAACGACAGGCTTGCCCAACAAGAAGCGAGGATGGCTCGTTCGAAGAGGAGGTTGAGAGATTAAAAAGGGCGTTAGAAAAAGGGGTCCAGGCGGTCGTCAGGGAGCAGCTCTGCACACCATTATTAGACGAAAAAGCACGTGAACCCGCAGTTATGGAGAGCCGAGCCAGGATAAACCCACGAACCTTTGATGGTAAGTCGTCCTGGTCGAATTACCTTAAGCAATTGAATGTTGCGGCCAGTGCTAATGGGTGGTCTCCAAGAGTAAGAGGGCTGCCCTTACGGTGGCTCACAGAGGCGACGCTCTGGATATCCTACAGGCTCTCAACGCTGACGACGCATACAATTTTAATATGCTAGTAAGCCGGCTGGAGATGCGGTTTGGCCAAGCCCACCTCGAACTGGTATACCAGTCCCAGCTGAAAAGCAGGAAGCAGAAGGCAGCCGAGATTATTCAAAAGTTCGAAATGGACGTTGCAAAGATGGTAAGACTGGCTTATCCAACAGCCCCAGACAGTTTGTTAGAGTGCTTAGCAGTCCGAGCGTTCGTCGACGGCTTGAGGGACTTGGAGCTTCAGAAAGCGGTACGTCTGACTCGCCCTTAATTACTAGTAGACGCTCTATACACACTGGAATTTGAAGCGGCTACGGAGGCTTCTCGCAGTCATGCACGTGTCCGAGCCATGAACAATGTCGGCAGAGGATGGGCAGCTGGAGTCAGAGAACTGTAAATATTTCGAAGACGCGGTTCTGAAAGTTGCGAAGGCTTTGGAGTCCAGAAAAAGGAGACCGGTACGGTGTTGGTGCTGTGGGGAGCTCGGGCACGTTAGGAGCGCCTGCAAGAAGAGGACGGCTTCTGACGCGCATAAGCCACAGTGAAACTAAGATGTGTCGACTCCTGGAGTGCGACATCGACCCAACGACGTCTTCAAGACCCTCCCCTTGTGATGGTAGCCTCTTTGTGGCACAGAGCCGGTAGTTTATATGCGGACGGCATCGTCAACGGCAAGGGATACGCCATGTTGGTAGACACCGGTGCTTCGAAAACTATCGTCTGCCCGAAGGTAGTGGGCGAGTCACCTTAGGTGAAGCCGTGGGACTTCCTGCAAGATGTGAGACTATCGTAGCTGCTCGTCTCGATTCTTCAACCCCCACGGATCAGCCAAAACATCCTGTCTTACTTGAGCCAAGGAAGCATGACCAGGAGGTGGGGAAAGGTATCCTTGTTGGGAAGGCACTCGTAATACCTTCTGATAAGGTTCCTATACCTACGACTACCCGGTCAAGAAGGGCACTAAGGTAGGGGGCTTAGAGCCTGTAACCTCCATGTACTTCAGGCGTCTACAAAAAAGGAAAAAACTAATGAAAATCTCCGAAGGATGTTAGAAGGCCTTGACCCGTCGCTGTCAAGAAGGGAAAAGGAGAAAGTCAAGGACCTTGTTAATCGCTATCACCCTGTCTTTGGCTCGAAATCCGGGAAGCCAGGTAGAACAAGCGTGGCGCGTCATAAAATCGATACTGGTGAAGCACGCCCCATTCGTCAAGCTGCTCGACGACTTCCCCAAGTAAAGAAGGAGAAGGCTGAGAATGCTCTTCAAGAGATGGTACGAGATGGAGTCGTGGAACAGTCGAGTAGTCCATGGGCCTCTCTGGTAGTGCTCGTGAAGGAGAAGGATGGAACGACCCGCTTCTGCGTAGATTACCGGAAGCTTAACGACGTGACGAAGAAGGACAGCTACCCATTGCCGAGGATCAATGACGCCCTCGACGCTCTTGCGGGATTCAGACTATTTTCAACTCGGGACCTGAAAAGTGGATACTGGCAAGTAGAGATGGACCCAGCCGACAAGGAAAAGACTGCCTTTACCACTGGGTCGGGATTATGGCAGTTCACGGTTTTAATTTTTGGCCACTGCAACGCTCCAGCAACCTTTGAACGCCTGATGGAGAACATTCTAAGAGGCTTATCCTGGAAGATTTGCCTTGTATACCCGGATGACGTCAAAGTGGTTGAACGGACGTTTGAGGAACATCTTTCCAATCTTGAAGAGGTCTTCAAGAGGCTTCAAGCGGCCAATTTCAACGCTAAAAAGTGTCATCTTTTCCAGACTAAGGTCACGTATTTAGGACACATCGTCAGCGGAGAAGGTGTAGCGGTCGACCCAGCGAAAATTCAGGTGTTCCAGCAATGGCCTACTCCTGTCAATAAACAGCAGGTTCGCAGTTTCCTGGGCCTTTGTTCCTACTACCGCCGATATGTGAGAAAGTTTGGGGACATTGCGAAGCCTCTGAGTCGGTTGACTGAGGAAGGTAGACCCTTCAGCTGGAATGACGAGTGTCAAGAAACGTTTGACACCTTGAAACAACGGTTGACCTCGGCTCCCATTTTGGGCTACCCAGTTCCAGGAGGCAGATACATCCTCGACACAGACGCCAGCGAAGAAGGTTGGCCAGGAACGGGTTATTGGATATTTCAGCACGACGCTATCAAAAACTGAGCGTAATTACTGCGTGACCAGGCGGGAACTTCTGGCTGTTGTCAAATCCACAGACCATTTTTACAAATTCTTGTATGGTACAAGATTCTTGTTGCGGACTAACCATGCAAGCTTGAAGTGGCTACTAAATTTCAGGAATTCTGAAGGCCAAGTTGCCAGAGGGCTACAAAAGCTCCAGGAATACGATTTTGAAATTGAACACAGACCAGGTGTAAGACATCGCAATGCATATGCCCTGTCTAGAAGACCATGCCCACCTAATTGTTCACATTGTAGCCGAATCGAACAAAAGGAGGACAACCTTTGGAGTAGTTATTGAAGAATGGACACCTGACACAATCCGGGATGGGCAAGAAAATGATCCTGAGTTGAAAATGATACGGGACTGGAATGGAATGGATGGAAAATGGAAGCGCCCAACTTGGCAAGAGTTAGCACCATTCTCAACTATTTTGAAGGCGTACTGGGCACAGTGGAACTCCCTTTGTAATAGAAGACGGCCTGCTCAAGAGGGTTGTGGAGAATGTAGACGGCAGCCTATCCAGGAAACAGCTTCTGATTCCGGGGACCTGCGTGCCGGAGTTACTTGGTCTGCTACATGATGAAGAGTCAGAAGGACACCTTGGTGTGACGAAAACTCTCCAGAATGTATGCGAAAGGTTCTACTGGGTGAACTGCTCTGAGGATATCAGGGATTGGTGCCGTAAATGTATCATCTGATGTGCAAGCAAGGGACCAGCTCGCAAACGCCGCGCTCTGGTGCAGCAGTATATTTCGGGGAGCCCCTTCAAGAGGGTAGCCATGGACCATTAGGACCATTCCCAGAAAGTGGAGCCGGAAATAAGTACGTTTTTGTAATCGTGGACGTTTTTTCCAAGTGGGTGGAAGCATATGCTGCGCCCAACCAAGAAGCTGCCGAACTTGGCCGACGTTTTGGTGAAGGAGTTCATCACCTGTTTCGCAGTACCAATTGAACATCAATCAGATCAGGGGAGGAACTTCGAGAGCACATTATTCCAGGAAGTCTGCAAGAGGCTTGGGATTCGAAAGACCAGGACTACGCCCCTCTATCCAAAGTCTGGCGGAATGGTAGAACGGATGAACCGAACCCTTATAAAGTACCTTGGGTGAGATTGGGACCGTCAGATTCCATACTTCCTCATGGCCTACCGCTCTGCATTTAATGAATCCTCTGGACACACACCTACGAGAGTTCTCTTCGGTCGAGAAATGAGGTTACCTTGTTACCTCATTTTTGGCAGCAAACCTGGGGTGGATGTAATTTGGCAAGACTATGTAACCGTACTCCAGAAGAGAATAGAACTCGCCAGCGACCGGATGAAGAGACAATACGATAGTAGAGCCGATCAGGGCGAGTACAAAGAAGGAGACCTCGTTTGGCTCTATAACCCAAGAAGAAAGCGAGGATTCTGCCCAAAGCTGCAAAAGAACTGGGAGGGACCCTACGTGATAAAGAAGCGCATCAACGATGTGATCTGCAGGGTCTCCAAGTATCCCAAAGGAAGGCCTATGATCGTCCATTACAATCGCTTGGCACCATATGCAAGGAGCCACGAAGAAGAACAGGTGCAGCGGATCACAGAGGAGACCTTTCGTTCGACTCAGGAAGCAGACACGCATGAAAAGAAAGACGTCCAGGAGGAATGTCTCTAAGGAGGGGGCAGTGAAACGATAAATCGGTAAGCAAATAAAAAAAACATATGCGTAGACTCCCGGACCGTTTGTTGAAACGAAATAAGCGGTTGGAACGAACTGTTTGTGTCTAGATCTTTCTGTGATGGCGTAGAACTACCCAAATTGTTCTGGAATATTCCAGGCCTACTATTTACGATTACATATAAGGAGTAGTGACATATGAGCGAGTTAGTCGAAATCTGTGTCTTGACTGTGCTGCTCAAATCATATGAATGTGTGTGTTATAAAGTTATCATTTTTGTAACATGTTCAATTGTTTAAGTTGTAATAATTCGTTGGCATTGTTATTACTGTATATTTCTGTTAATAAATATTTGTTACCCACATAAGCGTTACAATATTTATTTATAACTTATTTTCCTGTTTTTCTTTTCGATTTAAAGTATATTTAATTTTTATTTGTTCAAGATATCCTTTAATACTCTAATTCCAATTGTTTAATTTTTGATTTATAATTACTGCATTAACATGTGTATAATGTGTATACAGCCAACTCTATTTGTATGGGGATAAAAACAAAAAAACGCATTCAGTTATTCATTCATTCATATTAGGTAATAAGGACTGCAATAAAAAGTCACCCTAATCCACATTTATAAATTGGATAGTCTCAAGAAGTAGGGAGAATAATTAACAACTAATCCTAAAAAGTTTTTTATTTATAAACTATATTACACATCATAAGCTGATAATTGATAAATTACGAACATTCCGTAGCATGTGTGGTGGAAGTGGACACCTTCATTTAATACCTCAAACTTAGCTCTTAACAGCTAAGTATTTATTTATTTAATCATAATTTGATTTTTTAGGGAAGAACCCTGTACAAATGGAGTTGAAGCATATTTAACATTTTACATTACAATTCTTTTACACTTCCAAACAACTATAACAACACATACATACAAAACACTATAAAAATAATAAATAATACAAAATATAAAAATACAAATTAAAACATTGAAATTTCAATAAAACATCAAAAATAGCTAATAGGATAATGAGTTAAAATATTAAAATATTATCATAACTAAACTTTACAGTCATAAACCTAAAGATAAAAAAATAAAAGAACCCATTACATTACTGAGAAAAACTATTTTACACAACTATATCCCTGTAATTTGATATATTTGCCATGAAATTGTACATAATTCTCATTTCATTTACACTTTGCGGTCTAAATATATCAAGCTTATTATCCATTACCTGAAACCTTCTAATATGGGAATATATTGGACAATGAAATAATATGAGGTGGAGTGTTTCGTTGGCCTTATAATTGCACATTCCGTTTGTGGGTTAAATCTAACAATCCTGTTATTTACCGATACTTTAATTATATATTACCCAGAGAGAATCATCTGAATATATAACCGGATATATTTAAAGTTAGTTGGCATCAAAAAATATTGGGGAATTCCGGAACGATTGTAAAAAAGGCCTTAGTGGTCATTATAACTGGACGTCTCCAACTGCTTCTTGTCTTCTTCAATTAAGTATAGTTCGTATTTTTTAAAAATCCTTTTCATATTAGCTTTAATCTTGGCAGGATTTTTTTCGAATATCCAATAATCTTCATCAATAGCGTCAAGGAGCTGTTTCAGCTGAGAGCACCAATTATACTTGGACTGTAAGAGGTCAAATGGGCACACCTTCCTTTGTAGCATCTCATAACATATTTTAGGGTATCTGGTATCCTCCATTTCTAAAATTTTGACAAACAAATTGAGCGTGTATTTTAGAACATAATATCCAATATGAACAGCCCCCTTTTCCAGACGGATTAAAAAAGCGGGGGTGGTTCTGCATAATGAAAATGTTCTTTTATAGAAATTAATGTTTACATTTACAAGTAGGCTCATATAACGCAGACCCCATACCTGGGCACAGTATAGTAAAGCTCTATTTATGATGGTTTTTTTCAGCTTCTCTCTGCCATGCCATGAAGTGAGTTTGGCTTTAGAACTAATATCTAATACCGTTCCTATGATCGAATTGGATTTTGGGATGGCCATCTTTGCGGCCTGTAAAAACAATCCCGTCCTCGAAAAATGAACGCCTAGATAGTTGAAGCTATCGACCATTTATACTACGCCTCCCTCTAAGTATACTGTATTATATTTCTTTGGCCGCCCCCTTGAAAAGTTCAAAATCTTAGTTTTTTTAGTATTTAGTGAAAGTTTATTTAGCCTACAATAATCATTAAGAATATGGATTTTTCTTAAAAGATCCGGGTAGGAATCAGCGAAAATAATCATATCATCCGCAAATAGTAGGAGCAGAACATCAGTAAGTTCATTAATAGGAATACCAGACAGTCCCTTACTACGAAAGAACGATTCAATGTCTGATAAATACAAATTAAAAAGCATTGGACTTAGAGTTTCCCCTTGAAGGACTCCCTCTGTAATTTTTATCCTTTGAGATATTCCTCCAGTCGTTCCCTTTATTTGGGTGTAAGCCATACCATACAAGGACCTAAGGATTCGGATGATTTTGCCGCTTAAACCTATTAAGAATAATTTATCCCAAAGCAACCCGTGGTCTATGGAGTCAAAGGCACGTTGGAAGTCGACAAACAGTACAAAAATGTTAGGCTTTCCTCTCAGGAACTTATTTTGAACTACGGCATTCAAGGCAAAAATATTGTCTAGACAGCTCCTCCTCGTTCTGAAACCTGATTGGCACTCTGGTACAACGTCGCATTCTTCAGCCCACATTGAAATCCGTCCTAACAGAATTTGTGTGAAAATCTTCAAAGCGCAGTTTACTATAGATATATTGCGATAGTTATTTGGATTCTCTCTGTCACCTTTCTTAAATAACTTGACACTAATGATGTCCTCCCAGGATCTAGGTAACTCTTCTACTGCCAGGAATTTATTAAATAAATTTTCTATGTACAAAAGCCAGTTGGATGGAAGATTTTTATAAACTTCATAGGGAAACACCGTCGAGACCCGAGCTTTTGATATTTTTAACTTTATTAATTGCACTAATTATTTCCTCTGATGTAATATAGACATCAAATAAAGGATGGAGGCAATCTATAAAAAAACGTTTGGATATCATTTTTGGAGTGTAAATAATTTTAAAAAGCTTTTCCCACCTGTCGAGTGAAATATTCGGTACGGAGATGGAGTTACCCCTGAATTGCTTTATAATACCCCAAAATGTTAGGCTATTATTTGTTGCACTCAGTTTTTTAATAATATACAGGGAATATTTTCTTTTTTTCATCTTCAAAAAATTTTTATATTGCGTTTTTTTTGGCCAAATATTCATTTAAATATTCCCTCATGAATTTTTTTTTTTTACATATGGTGAAACAATGTTTTAGTTGTTTGCTAAACATCCTACACTCCTGGTCGTACCACGGTTTCCTGCCAAAACCTTTCGAAGTATGCCCCGTTGAAGATTTTACTATATTTATTCCATCTGATATTTGGAAAACAGCGGAAATAAAATTTTCATTCAAATCATCCACGGTTTTACTTTTAAAGTTAACTGCAGTAAGTGGGGAAAATTTTAAGAATTCCTTAAATTGTTCAGAACTATTTATATCCCATTTTATAATTTTTCTTTTATAGCCACATTCCCCCGATTTCACAGTGCACCCCGTGTATAACTGTAATTCCAATGGGAAATGGTCCGAATTTGAGACAACCTGTTTAATTTTGAAATCCTTTATAAGCCCCAAGCCTCCGATTTCGCCCCAAACATAATAAATTACACTTGCACCAATATTGCTATAATATGTATTATTTCCATCCAAATCACCTGGAGTTCTCCCATTCAAAACTAAAAAAGAATTCAGTTCCATAAAATCCGTCAATATTCTACCCCTGCTATTCAGGACCGAATCTGAATTCTTTCGAGTTGACAGAAGACATGTGTCAAGAACAATGTCCGGTAAGCAAGTATTTAAACCACTTATTCTAGAATTAAAATCTCCTCCTAAATAAATTGGCGCATTTCTGTATTTTTCTTTTATTTCAACTACGGTAGTTTCAATATTTTCTAAAAACAATCCTATTTCTACTGCCGGATTATTGTAAATAAAGCCAACAATAATTTCTAATCTATTTTTACGAACTAATAAAAAAATATTATCACTATTGATACATATGGTTCTAACAGAGCACTTATCATTATCATAAAAACATGCCAAAACTCCCGAAGCTCAGCCGTGTTTATGTATCTTAACCGCTGGGCTGTTTATTGTTTCATATGTTGTCATCCAGCTAGGCTTAGCTTTTACATCAGTCATGACGTGGGTTTGAGCGAGACAAAATAAATCGTAATCTCCAATATATTGATCGTGTTGTAAGAAATGGTAATAACCATTAACATTCCAAAATAAAATATTTAAGTCTGAATTTTTTTCGTTTTCCACAGGCATTTTTTCAGGTTTATTAGGTTTTATTTTAGGTGTTTTTATCACGAAATCGAAACTGATCTAATTTTTCGCTCAGTTTTTTCTTTTGATTGCTTGAATAGGTGATGAACTAGGTGATAATTTATCCTCGCTAAGTGTTGCCAGCAGGTCATCGATCTCATTAATGTGAATACTATTCCCTTTCATTTTGAAAAATCTGTTTTTGTAATTGACGGTGTGATCGAAATTTCTCAATCTGTTCAGGTACAGAAATATTTGATAATCTCTTCTTTTTCCTCAGGTGTCTTATCGTGAGCAATAGAAATATTTTTTTCTCTTAATAAATCTTTTTTTTTCATTTTTTCTTGTTTGTTAGGTAACTATTTAAAGATATGAGGATAGGCCTCGGCTTGTTGTATCTATGATCAGTATCAATTGCTTTTTTCCCCAGCCTATAACAGTTGTTGATTGAATTTTCCAACAAATTAATCTGTACAGAGGAGAATAATGTCTTCACGACTTCAACTACATTTTCGGAGTTAGTACCTTGATTTTCCATTACATTAAATAATATTAAATTATTTCTCCTATTCTTTTTCTGCAAATATTTGATCTTTTCTTTGAACAGTTTGTTTTCTTTTCAAGTTCTTTAGTCTTCAAATATCAAACTGAGAGGCATGAGCCCAGACGAAGCACTCATTGCACTCATCACACTTAAACAAATGATTATCATATTTAAAATTCATGAAACCCCCAAAATACGCTACAATTAAATAGATCGGTAAAAATCTAAATTTATGATTTAAATTATTTATAAATAAGTCGGCTGATGAATTTTGATCCAAACCTCTGAACAGAAAAAGTGTTAAATTAACAAGTATAATACATTATCCGCATTTCTTCTTCCAGGTTTGACCATGTCACAGGTTTTCCAACAGCCAAGCTTTCACCCATCTTGCTGTGGGCTTCTTCAGGGGTAATACAAGAATGTTCATTCTTGTAAGTTAAGAATAAGTTAAGTAGCTATTAAAAAAAATAAAATTTAAAGGGAGTAGTAAAAGTAATCAATGATCATGAAAGAATCAAATAATAAGTTATTAGAACAATAAATAAATAACATAAATCATTTAAACTTCAATATTCCCTAAAAAAATATAATCAACTATAAAAAAAAAAAAACCAATACAAAAGGAAGCTCTCAAATGAGAAAAACTAACTGCAGTAAAACCCTGAGTAATCCTTACTCATAGAAAAATACAATCACAAGTTATGTGCAAGAAATATGTGTAAACAGAGCCACATTTACATACATTTATCTCTATGAATATAAAAGAAAAAATAGTCTAACAATTTAATTTTATTGTTATCATTGCTAACATATTTCATTTCAGATACAACACTCTCCAAAAATGTTGACATTTTTTCAATTGATTCCTTTATTAGCTTAGTTTCTTTATTGTTATTTCGAATTTCCATCATTATTGATTGAAGTGAACAAGATTCTTGTTCGTTTACATTTTGAAGGCAGAATTATATAACTCGGTGAGAAATTAGAGTTAATGTTTAGTATACAATAATTTTAACTGGTATTGATTCAATTGAGATCCACTCACCGGTGACGCATCCTACCTGCCAGGACTGGTGATTTTTCCTAACAGCTAAGTATAAGGTACTGTTTCCTATTGTCGATTATAAATATCGACAACAGTCCAGTGCCTGAAAATATTGAAATAACGAACATTCCGTAGCACGTATGGTGGAAGTAGTGTTTTAAATATTCTCCCATCTTTCCTGAGAGTTGTTCTCCCTCTTTCAATATCAAGACCTAACAATCAAAACAAAAATATGAAGACAACTCCAAATTATACCTTTAACATTGCCATTTTAAACCCAAAATGTCATTCATATTTTGATTCTTTAGGTTTGTAAAATATCACTCATATATAAATATCCAAAATATGTTATTATTATCTTTATTTTTATGTTTTATGGTATAGGTACGTATAATTTTTTTTAGATATAATAAAACAATGTGATAATAATATTTCCGCTTAAAAGTTAAGAAAATACAGAAGTTTTTTCTGTATTATTATTTATTTATTGACTTGGGGAGGGAACTGTACAATAACTACTTGAGTGATATGCAGCTGAAATCATTTAACAGGCTCATATTTTGTATATGTTAACATACGATTGATTAAAATAGATAGCAGAAGTATATCTCACAATAAGAATACGAGATAAATTTTTTTTTTCGGTTGGCGCATAGGCCTACTGAGACCTTTGGCCGCGCAGTGTGGTCTTCTTACAGACATTTGTGTTTCTTGCGAGAGTACAGACAGCCTGGAGGGGGTAGCCCAAACTTCACGTTGCTGCAAACCATGGTCAACATGGTGCAGCGGCAGACCGCCCATAGCTCCATAACCAATCCCATTCGGGCCAATTTGGCAGTGTCCTTCCCACTGATGGCGTCAGCTCTCTCGGGCTCAAGGGCAGTGACAAACTGGTCTAGGTCCAAGGATTATGGTAGCTCAGAGTCAGCAGGCCCCGATGACCTATATATCTTTCCCCGAAGCACACCGTCCTTGAACCAAACCTCCGGGCGGTTACTGACATCCTCGAATACCACACCACGATTCTTGATGAGATACACGGGGAAGGTGTTATATGTGGCTACACTGTTCGAGATGGGAGGTTATATAAAAAATAAAATAAAAATAGTCATATGTTAGTTAATGTTATGAATTGGTATGTACTTCATCTCGTGTGAGAGGTTAATAAAAAAGTTTGTATTAATCAATACAGCTTTTTAATGTCGTTACTAAAACATGGTGTCAGGTTTTTGTCGAACTCACACGTTCTTTATTGTTCATACAATGGTGCTGTAATCATTGTTTTTTAAACAGTTTTTCAGAGTATTCTTGTTGAATTGCAATCCATCATGGAGGGAGAATTGTTAAAGAAGAAAAATTCTGTTTTAAGGAGAAGATTAACACGGATGTTAACTTTCGTGTCATCTCCTGATTTTGAGATTGCTTCACTATCAGAATTGAAAGAGAGAAGTACTGACTCAGGTAAGATTTTTAATGAATTTAATGAATTATTAATCCATGTGCTTGATTACATCGAAGATGATTATATTGAAAACTTCGAGAAGGATTATTTCCATGTCAAAAGTACTCTGGAGGAAAAGATTGCACTAGCGTCTTCAGTAGTTGTTAATAAGAAGCCTTCCGATTTTACTGTTAAATGTGAGGTTGCACCTATTAAAATTCCAGTTTTTAAAGGGGACATATCGTTGTGGAATTCATTTTATGAAATATTTAGATCCGTCGTTCATCCTTAGACGATGTCCGTCGTTTTCAACTTCTCAAGTCATCGCTGGAGGGAGAACCGTTGGATAGGTTATCTGGACTAGACATAAACTCTGAAAATTACGCAGTAGCTCTTGATCGGCTAATTAATGTTTATCAAAAGAATAAATATGTCGTGTATAAACATTTAGAGAGGGTCATAGACCATCCGAGTGTAGAATCTAGCCAGGATATAAAAAGTTTGATTAATACTACTAGGTCGGTTCTCAATGCCATAAAAAGTTTTGGTATCAACACTGAAGGCTGGAATGCCATTTTACAATTTTTACTGTTGCGGAAACAGTATAAAGAGTCAAAGCACTTGTGGGAATTGCGTGACAGCTCTACTTGTACTCTACAACTCTACTGCGTGACAGCTTACTGGTACACACACATTTTAATTTTGAACTAGTTAAAAAAATATATTCTTCCCATTGTTCTACAACTATTCAAGTATTCGAAAACCAAGAAAAAATTAGGTTTGGGCTACTTTCATTTATAAGGTTTTCTCCCAGGTTGGACCACTGTGCGGCGTCGTGAGAGTCGTCACGATCCAAACGTCTTCGGGGACTTACAAACGCCATGTGGCAAAACTAGTACCTTTGTCCCCAGCAAAAAAACTCAATTAATTTTGAATTTTTCAATTAAAAAATTGGTGGGCGGAATGTTGTGACCAACACACTTATCTCAATTAATAACTTTATTTATTTTTAATTTGTATTAACTAGTGTGCGGTATTTATTTTAATTATTTTTGAAATGGCAGTGTAATATAGGAGGCCTTGGTGGTGGGGGTAAAATTAGGCCAGATAGGAACCGGCACTCTGCTGCTGAATGTCGTGTGTAACACTTTATCCTGGTGAACCTTTTGCTGTTACCACCATTTTGCCGTTACATGAATTTGAATAATCCTTTCATTGGTAAGGAATGGTTTCAAACCTTTGTGCAGTCAACACGTTTCTTAAGGCTCCTTTCATTGGTAAAGGATATCTTCGTACGCTCGATCGAATTGGATTTTGAGATGGCCATCTTTGCGGCCTGTAAAAACAATCCCGTCCTCGAAAAATGAACGCCTAGATAGTTGAAGCTATCGACCATTTATACTTTATTATATTTATATCTCATATTTATACTTTATTATTATACTGTATTATATTTCTTTGGCCGCCCCCTTGAAAAGTTCAAAATCTTAGTTTTTTTAGTATTTAGTGAAAGTTTATTTAGCCTGCAATAATCATTAAGAATATGGATTTTTCTTAAAAGATCCGGGTAGGAATCAGCGAAAATAATCATATCATCCGCAAATAGTAGGAGCAGAACATCAGTAAGTTCATTAATAGGAATACCAGACAGTCCCTTATTACGAAAGAACGATTCAATGTCTGATAAATACAAATTAAAAAGCATTGGACTTAGAGTTTCCCCTTGAAGGACTCCCTCTGTAATTTTTATCCTTTGAGATATTCCTCCAGTCGTTCCCTTTATTTGGGTGTAAGCCATACCATACAAGGACCTAAGGATTCGGATGATTTTGCCGCTTAAACCTATTAAGAATAATTTATCCCAAAGCAACCCGTGGTCTACGGAGTCAAAGGCACGTTGGAAGTCGACAAACAGTACAAAAATGTTAGCCTTTCCTCTCAGGAACGTATTTTGAACTACGGCATTCAAGGCAAAAATATTGTCCAGACAGCTCCTCCTCGTTCTGAAACCTGATTGGCACTCTGGTACAACGTCGCATTCTTCAGCCCACATTGAAATCCGTCCTAACAGAATTTGTGTGAAAATCTTCAAAGCGCAGTTTACTATAGATATATTGCGATAGTTATTTGGATTCTCTCTGTCACCTTTCTTAAATAACATGACACTAATGATGTCCTCCCAGGATCTAGGTAACTCTTCTACTGCCAGGAATTTATTAAATAAATTTTCTATTTACAAAAGCCAGTTGGATGGAAGATTTTTATAAACTTCATAGGGAACACCGTCGAGACCCGAGCTTTTGATATTTTTAACTTTATTAATTGCACTAATTATTTCCTCTGATGTAATATAGACATCAAATAAAGGATGGAGGCAATCTATAAAAAAACGTTTGGATATCATTTTTGGAGTGTAAATAATCTTAAAAAACTTTTCCCACCTGTCGAGTGAAATATTCGGTACGGAGATGGAGTTACCCCTGAATTGCTTTATAATACCCCAAAATGTTAGGCTATTATTTGTTGCACTCAGTTTTTCAATAATATACAGGGAATATTTTCTTTTTTTCATCTTCAAAAAATTTTTATATTGCGTTTTTTTTTTGCCAAATATTCATTTAAATATTCCCTCATGAATTTTTTTTTTTTACATATGGTGAAACAATGTTTTAGTTGTTTGCTAAACATCCTACACTCCTGGTCGTACCACGGTTTCCTGCCAAAACCTTTCGAAGTATGCCCCGTTGAAGATTTTACTATATTTATTCCATCTGATATTTGGAAAACAGCGGAAATAAAATTTTCATACAAATCATCCACGGTTTTACTTTTAAAGTTAACTGCAGTAAGTGGGGAAAATTTTAAGAATTCCTTAAATTGTTCAGAACTATTTATATCCCATTTTATAATTTTTCTTTTATAGCAACATTCCCCCGATTTCACAGTGCACCCCGTGTATAACTGTAATTCCAATGGGAAATGGTCCGAATTTGAGACAACCTGTTTAATTTTGAAATCCTTTATAAGCCCCAAGCCTCCGATTTCGCCCCAAACATAATCAATTACACTTGCACCAATTTTGCTATAATATGTATAATTTCCATCCAAATCACCTGGAGTTCTCCCATTCAAAACTAAAAAAAGAATTCAGTTCCATAAAATCCGTCAATATTCTACCCCTGCTATTCAGGACCGAATCTGAATTCTTTCGAGTTGACAGAAGACATGTGTCAAGAACAATGTCCGGTAAGCAAGTATTTAAACCACTTATTCTAGAATTAAAATCTCCTCCTAAATAAATTGGCGCATTTCTGTATTTTTCTTTTATTTCAACTACGGTAGTTTCAATATTTTCTAAAAACAATCCTATTTCTACTGCCGGATTATTGTAAATAAAGCCAACAATAATTTCTAATCTATTTTTACGAACTAATAAAAAAATATTATCACTATTGATACATATGGTTCTAACAGAGCACTTATCATTATCATAAAAACATGCCAAAACTCCCGAAGCTCAGCCGTGTTTATGTATCTTAACCGCTGGGCTGTTTATTGTTTCATATGTTGTCATCCAGCTAGTATTAGCTTTTACATCAGTCATGACGTGGGTTTGAGCGAGACAAAATAAATCGTAATCTCCAATATATTGATCGTGTTGTAAGAAATGGTAATAACCATTAACATTCCAAAATAAAATATTTAAGTCTGAATTTTTTTCGTTTTCCACAGGCATTTTTTCAGGTTTATTAGGTTTTATTTTAGGTGTTTTTATCACAAAATCGAAACTGATCTAATTTTTCGCTCAGTTTTTTTCTTTTGATTGCTTGAACAGGTGATGAACTAGGTGATAATTTATCCTCGCTAAGTGTTGCCAGCAGGTCATCGATCTCATTAATGTGAATACTATTCCCTTTCATTTTGAAAAATCTGTTTTTGTAATTGACGGTGCGATCGAAATTTCTCAATCTGTTCAGGTACAGAAATATTTGTTTACCCTCTTCTTTTTCCTCAGGTGTCTTATCGTGAGCATTAGAAATATTTTTTTCTCTTAATAAATCTTTTTTTTTCATTATTTCTTGTTTGTTAGGTAACTATTTAAAGATATGAGGATAGGCCTCGGCTTGTTGTATCTATGATCAGTATCAATTGCTTTTTTCCCCAGCCTATAACAGTTGTTGATTGAATTTTCCAACAAATTAATCTGTACAGAGGAGAATAATGTCTTCACGACTTCAACTACATTTTCGGAGTTAGTACCTTGATTTTCCATTACATTAAATAATATTAAATTATTTCTCCTATTCTTTTTCTGCAAATATTTGATCTTTTCTTTCAACAGCTTCTTTTCTTTCAAGTTCTTTAGTCTTCAAATATCAAACTGAGAGGCATGAGCCCAGACGAAGCACTCATTGCACTCATCACACTTAAACAAATGATTATCATATTTAAAATTCATGAAACCCCAAAATACGCTACAATTAAATGGTGATAACAAAATACGCTACAATCAAAACGCTACAATTATGTGGAGAAGCGGCGGGGGAGGGCGGGTGGGGTTTTACCCCCCCCCCTCCTGGCTACCGCGAATAACGTTTTCAATGCGATCTGTTGTTAGTTCTCGCGAACTAAAATTTTAAAAACCGTAATTAATACGGCTTTTTTTTTCGCGACTAGTTACCTCTCGCATAGGTAATTAGTCCAAAAATCTTTACTAGGTAAGACTATAGATAAGGGCGGGGGGGAGGGTTTTCCCCGACGCCACCATGAACCACCACCGTCGCCAACTAGTTGTCCCCGCGCTCCAGTTAGCTCTCGCACTCGTTAATTTTCATTAACTAATTACTATGGGTTTTTTTTCCTAGCTAATTACCTCTCGCAAAGGTAAATATTCAAAAAGTCCTTATTATGTAGTAAAGCGGCGGGGGAGGGCGGGTGGGGTTTTACCCCCCCCCCCCCTCCTGGCTACCGCGACAAACGTTTTCAATGCGATCTGTTGTTAGTTCTCGCGAACTAAAATTTTAATAACCGTAATTAATACGGCTTTTTTTTTCGCGACTAGTTACCTCTCGCATAGGTAATTAGTCCAAAAATCTTTACTAGGTAAGACTATAGATAAGGGCGGGGGGGAGGGTTTTCCCCGACGCCACCATGAACCACCACCGTCGCCAACTAGTTGTCCCCGCGCTCCAGTTAGCTCTCGCACTCGTTAATTTTCATTAACCAATTACTATGGGTTTTTTTCCTAGCTAATTACCTCTCGCAAAGGTAAATATTCAAAAAGTCCTTATTATGTGGTGAAGCGGCGGGGGAGGGCGGGTGGGGTTTTACCCCCCCCCCCCCCCTCCTGGCTACCGCGACAAACGTTTTCAATGCGATCTGTTGTTAGTTCTCGCGAACTAAAATTTTAATAACCGTAATTAATAGGGCTTTTTTTTTCGCGACTAGTTACCTCTCGCATAGCTAATTAGTCCAAAAATGTTTATTAGGTAAGACTATAGATAAGGGCGGGGGGGAGGGTTTTTCCCGACGCCAACAGGAACCACCACCGTCGCCAACTAGTTGTCCCCGCGCTCCAGTTAGCTCTCGCACTCGTTAATTTTCATTAACTAATTACTATGGGTTTTTTTTCCTAGCTAATTACCTCTCGCAAAGGTAAATATTCAAAAAGTCCTTATTATGTTGTGAAGCGGCGGGGGAGGGCTAGTGGGGTTTTACCCCCCCCCCCCCTCCTGGCTACCGCGACAAACGTTTTCAATGCGATCTGTTGTTAGTTCTCGCGAACTAAAATTTTAAAAACCGTAATTAATACGGCTTTTTTTTTCGTGACTAGTTACCTCTCGCATAGGTAATTAGTCCAAAAATCTTTATTAGGTAAGACTATAGATAAGGGCGGGGGGGAGGGTTTTCCCCGACGCCTCCAGGAACCACCACCGTCGCCAACTAGTTGTCCCCGCGCTCCAGTTAGCTCTCGCACTCGTTAATTTTCATTAACTAATTACTATGGGTTTTTTTTTCCTAGCTAATTACCTCTCGCAAAGGTAAATATTCAAAAAGTCCTTATTATGTGGTGAAGCGGCGGGGGAGGGTGGGTGGGGTTTTACCCCCCCCCCTCCTGGCTACCGCGACAAACGTTTTCAATGCGATCTGTTGTTAGTTCTCGCGAACTAAAATTTTAAAAACCGTAATTAATACGGCTTTTTTTTTCGCGACTAGTTACCTCTCGCATAGGTAATTAGTCCAAAAATCTTTATTAGGTAAGACTATAGATAAGGGCGGGGGGGAGGGTTTTCCCCGACGCCACCAGGAACCACCACCGTCGCCAACTAGTTGTCCCCGCGCTCCAAATAGCTCTCGCACTCGTTAATTTTCATTAACTAATTACTATGGGTTTTTTTTCCTAGCTAATTACCTCTCGCAAAGGTAAATATTCAAAAAGTCCTTATTATGTGGTGAAGCGGCGAGGGAGGGCGGGTGGGGTTTTACCCCCCCCCTCCTGGCTACCGCGACAAACGTTTTCAATGCGATCTGTTGTTAGTTCTCGCGAACTAAAATTTTAAAAACCGTAATTAATATGGCTTTTTTTTTCGCGACTAGTTACCTCTCGCATAGGTAATTAGCCCAAAAATCTTTATTAGGTAAGACTATAGATTGGGGAGTAAGACTACAAGTTAGTCCCACACAATATATTGTTGTACGGGCGCTCTTAGATACCGTCTCCCATGTGTCATTCATAACTGAGCATTGCGCTCAGGTACTTAATTGTAGGCGATTGCCGAAGCGGAAAGTCATAAGAGGCATTGGCCAAGTAGCAACCACTTCTGTTGGTGCTACCAGCTTAGCTGTTGCTACCCTAAGTGGGGATGTGGTAGTTTCAAACCATTTGTTCAGTATCTTGCCCAGAATTACGAGTGATTCACCTCGGGTTCCCTTGGCTCCGGAAATTAAAAATAAGGCTAAGAGCTTGCTTCTGGCTGACCCTACCTTTGATGCTCCCGCTCCCATCGATTGCTTGCTAGGATCTGATCTCACAGCATGTGTGCTCACTGGAGCTATCCAATCCTTAGGGGATGGCTATCCAGTTGCTGTCTCCACTTTATTTGGATTTGTATTAATGGGAAATACTCCCACTGCTGCTAATCACGGTCGTCAAGGTGAGGTTGATGTAAATTTCTGCAGCTCTCTAGTTGCTATGGATGCAGATGATATTTTAAGTTCTGTTGCTCAAAGCTTTTGGGCCCTAGAGGAGCCTCCCCAATGTACCAAACTATCCTCTGATGAAATATACTGTGAAGAGTTCTTTCAGGCTACTACCGTAAGGTTAAGTTCTGGACGGTTTCAGATGAGATTGCCGCTTAAGGTTGATCCTTCACTGCCGTTAGGCGATTCATATCGCAATGCCATGACCAGGTTTAGCGCCTTGGAGCGGATGTTTGAACGGGATCCTCAGTTCAAGAGGCTTTATGTCCAGTTTATGCAGGACTATGAGAGCAAGGGACATATGATTCGTTACCATTGCCCTCCGAAATATATAATACCCCATCATGGCATTTTTAAGAGCCATGGGAATAAATCAAAACTCAGAGTGGTGTTTGACGCCAGTGCAAAAACATCCACAGGATATTCGTTAAACGATATTCTTCATATCGGCACTCCTCTAAATACATTGTTACCAGATGTAATAACACTGTTCAGATCCTTTTCATATGTTTTTGTGTGTGATATCGAACAAATGTTTCGACAAATCTTAGTTCATCCTCATGATTATCCATATCAGTGCATATTATGGCGAGAGGACGTGAATCAGCCTGTTAAAATTTATGCACTTACCACGGTTACTTATGGTACCGGGTCTGCCCCATGGGACGCCCTGCGTACCCTACGGGAACTGGCGTCTTTAGAGAAAGAGGGATATCCTCTTGCAAGCCAGTTAATATTAAAAAATTCTTTTGTGGATGACTTCCATGGTGGGGCATCCAATCTAAGGGAAGCTGTCCAGCTTCGAGATCAACTAATTGAATTATTGAAATCTGTGGGTTTTTCATTAAAGAAGTGGGCGGCAAATTATAGAGAATTGATTTCCGATCTTCCTGAGGAAGATGTCATTTCGCAAGGTTCTATAAACATGCTAGGTCTTAATTGGGACCCAACTATGGATGTTTTATCGTATCCGATTTCGGAAATGCTGAGTGATACCGCTGGTGTGTTCACTAAAAGAGCTGTTCTGTCTTGTACACCTAAATTGTTTGACCCATGTGGGTTTATATCCCCGGTAATCTTTAGAGCCAAAAGGTTCCTCCAAGATTTGTGGAAGTTGCGAATTGACTGGGACTCCCCCCCTGAATGATGATATGAAGTCATGTTGGGTATCCTTGTACTCCTCGTTCAAGAAACTAGAAAGGATCACTATTCCTCGACCATTGTGTGTTGATTATACAAACCTACAATTACATGGGTTCTGTGACGCTTCTGAGTTGGGATACGCTAAGGTCCTGTACCTACGGTCAGGCAGCAAAGACATACATATTAGATTACTTACAAGTAATACCAAGGTAGCTCCGATAAAACCGGTGACTATTCCTCGTCTTGAGTTAATGGGTGCTCACTTGCTAGCTAAATTAACCCACCACTATGTAACCATGATTGCGACAGATGTGATCATTCAATCGGTATTTTGATGGACCGATAATACTGTAGTCTTGTATTGGATTAGAACTCCTCCTCATTTGCTCAAAACATTTTGCGCTAATAGAGTGTCGGAAATTGTAGAGAAGACCTCTATAGATCATTGGAATCATGTTTCAGGGAACCTTAATTCTGCAGACTTTGCCTCTAGGGGAGTTCTTGCTGCTGAATTGTGTTCACAGCATCTTTGGTGGGAAGGACCCGAATTCTTAAAAAGGGATATTACTTTTTGGCCCCAAACTCAATGTCGTCGCCAACATTCAGATGATGAGTTGGAACTCAACCTGGCGATTTCCCTAATCTCTGTCGGGGGGGTGGGAGGCATCTTTGAACGGATTTCCTCATGGTCTAAGGTAGTCATGATTATGACCACCATCCTTAAAATTCAATATCGTGCTAGGCCTCTCCCTATCCCTCACTGTTTGAGGGAAGAGGCAATAAAATATTTATTAAAACATATTCTGTCTGACTCCTCTTTGAATGAGGACATTCAAAGGGTTAATAATGGCCCCTTGCCCTCTAAAAGGGTGCAACGCTTGTGTCCCTACGTGGATGAATTTGGCTTGCTACGTGCCAGGGGGAGGTTGCAAAGGGCCATAGGTATACCTGAATCAAATTTGATTATTTTGCCCAAACGGCACCATTTAATAAATTTATTAATTTCACATTATCATATTTGGCTGGAGCAGGCTGGACCCGCTCAAGTTCAGTACCAGCTTACCTTAAGGTATTGGATTCTCTCGGCGAGACAAGTTGTTCGCCAAGTTATCAACAAATGTGTCACTTGCTTCAGAGCGAAACCAAGGGGTACCGCTCCTTTAATGGGCGATCTTCCTTCATGTAGGGTCAATCCTGCTCCCACATTCTTCCACACTGGAATGGATTTCTGTGGTCCGTTTATTGTAAAATCTTCTAACCTTCGTAAGGCTCCTGCTTTAAAGGTATACATTTGTTTATTTATTTGAATGTGCGTTAAGGCAATTCATATAGAAGTCGCGTTGGATTTGTCTGCCAAGGGGTTTATTGATTGCCTCAAGAGATTTATTGCTCGAAGGGGCATACCAAAACTTTTGTATTCCGACTGTGGCTTGAATTTTGTTGGTTCTAGGACTGCATTAAAAAGGGAACTTGATAGCTTCCTCCATAATTCCAAGAAATCAGAGTTAGTAAGGGGTTTCGCCCTTCAAAATGACATACAGTTTGAATTTTCGTGCCCTACTGCCACTCACATGAACGGCCTTTGGGAGAGGGCAGTAAAATCTACTAAGTACCATTTAAAGCGAGTCATGGGAAATCAGGTCCTCACCTTACATCAGTTTAGCTTTCTCACTTTGAGAATCGAGGGGATTTTAAATTCCAGGCCCTTGACTCCGTTGCGATCTTGAAGCCCTTACTCCGAGACATTTTTTGATTGGACGACCAATCACAGCTCCACCTGCTAATGATATTTCGTTGTTAAAGGATGGGACTCTCAGACAAAATAGTGGAGGCTCTCCAGCAACTGTCCTTGAAAATATGACGATTGGAATATTTGTCCACTCTTCATGCCCGGTCCAAATGGACCTTCCAGTCTCCTAATTTGGTGGTAGGGGATTTGGTGGTCGTGGATGAGCCCAATGCTCCTCCTTACTGCTCTCCTTTGGGTCGCATCACCAAGGTGTATCCGGGTGCCGACGGAGTGGTCAGAAGAGCTGTCGTCAGGACCTCAACAGGAGTATATGAGCGGCCAGCGATCAAGCTGTTCAGACTGCTATTGCACTCTACACAATAATCTAAAATTGTATGTAATTAATATTAGTGTATATATTCTTGTGTAAATATGTTCTCTATGTTTTATTTAGTTTTGTTTATTATTTTATCCTTATCAAAGGCAGCATATAATATCATTTAAGGCATATCCTTGATTTTTTTTATGTAATGTGCATAGACTGAGTTTGAATTTATTATGATGTTGAACGGGACCGTTCAAGGTGGGGAGTGTGCGGTATTTATTTCAATTATTTTAGAAGTGGCAGTGTAATATAGGAGGCCTTGGTGGTGGGGGTAAAATTAGGCCGGATGAGAACCGGCACTCTGCTGCTGAATGTCGTGTGTAACACTTTATGCTGGTGAAACTTTTGCTGTTAGCGCCATTTTGCCGTTACATGTATTTGAATAATCCTTTCATTGGTAATGGATGGTTTCGAACATTGGTTTCGATCCTTTGTGCAGTCAACACGTTTCTTAAGGCTCTTTTCATTGGTAAAGGATATCTTCGTACGCTGGTTTCGAAGTTAAGACGGTTTCTAAATGCAGGTAACTCTGGTCTACCAAAATCCTTTTATTTCCTATTCCTGGTTCTCCTTTTAGACCAGAATCTTGTACAGGATGCAGTGAAAGGTGGAGACAAATTCCGTAAGTCTACCATGTTTTTACTTTATAATTACATTTTTACTTATATTGCTTTGCATATTCTCATGTGTATTCACAAAATTCAATTAGTCCACATTAGTTTTCTTATGTCTGAGTGCTACCAGATTTATTAGTATGTGTCTTGATAATTTTCTTTTAATTTTAATTTTCATTCAATTGCCGTGAAGTCTAAATTATTATGCCTTCACATTCCTACCAGAGGATATTAAATTTCGTGTTTTTCCTACCATTAAGATTTTTTTCTTCTTTCTGTATCATTCTATGCACAGATCGTTTTTTTGTAAAATTGTATATCTTATGTAATTTTCTTATGTATTCTTGTAATAACCATAAGCTTATAATCCTGTTATGACTTGTCTGTTGGACGTTTGGTTTCAACAAGTTGCGTATATAACTTCCGGAAGTGTTGAGTCGTACTGTTTCCATGGCGACGGTGAGTGACGTAATCCATGACCAGTGCAGTTTGGGTAATGTAACCTTCCTTAGTTACCTTTGTTTACATTTCATATCTTGTTCACTAATTGCTTATAGGTTTAAGTTAATGAGTTTTCATAGTGTTATACATTATAATATTGTTAATTATTCATTATTAACGAAGTTTAACAACTGCCTAATACCTTTTGTTGTATATATTTGTTTAATAAGTATATATTAGATTTACCTTTTAATCTATCTCTTGATTGTATTTTATTTTGAAATTGTTTTTTTTTTCTATATTCCTCAATATGACTTTGAAGCCATCGAATTTTGATCGTGTCATTAGAACTTTTAAGAGATCATTGCAGACAACCTTTGACGGCCTGTCCCAGGTTGATGTCCGAACATCAGAGGGAAGGATTGTTATTGCGGAACTCTCACAAACACTGGACTATGATTATGATGCTGCATTGAAGCTGAGGATATGGTGTATTCGGGTTTAGGTGAGATCCAATCCTTCTACTCAAGGTGTAAAACTAAATGTGATGTGCTATTGAGGGGGGTTCCACCACCTCCAATACTAAGTTAAGTGACATTGAGTTCGAGTGTGGTGCGAAGTCAGCTTCGGAAGCACTACGAAGGCTTCGGGTCACTTCGGAAGACTTCGGGCCGCTTTGGCAGCCCTAGGCTCCTCTCGTTCAATTATATGTTTAAATTGAAAAACAAAAGAATTATTAAATTAAAATTACACACAGGCGGTGTGAGTTTTGTCCGTGAATGTTGTCCGAGGAGATTGTTTGAACCAGTTTCAACATCGAGGCCTCAAGGCACATTAATTCTCAAGAGGACAAGCATCTATGGCCCAGCAGCCCTCTATGCAGGTTTTGGATTGCTCACTCCCAAAGTTGTCATCAGGTAACAACTTTTATTACTCACGGTGAACAATTATTCGCATTGCACGAGCAGATAGTGACCTCGGACCAGTCTGGGTGAGGTGTAATTACCTACACTGGCTCAATGATATCGAAAGACTCTGATTAATAAATTGTTAAGATAAAAGACTTTAATATTGACATTGAAATATTTTCATCAGCCAATGAACAATTCATATTAATGTTAGTGCACATGCAATTTCACCTAAATATTTAGGCAAATTTAAAAATATCTTTTCTAATTAATTAATGTTAATTTTAGTATAATGCTGTTTATAGAAATTCCTTTTAATTACTATTTTGCCTAATTTTTGTATGTGTTAGCTCATGAGCTTTATTTTGTTTTTGCCATAATTGTACATAGCAAGGTTCAAAATATAGCCATCCGGCATTACTTTGAAGTTTATTTATGTTTATTTATTTTTTTAATTTATTTTCTTTAGTTTTAAATTTTCACCAGCCTATGGTGAGGTGGTTGGGCTAGGAAAGGCACACCCTGAACCTCTACCCGCCATCACAAATGTTATATATATTTTTTAAACAACTGCTCCTTTTTTTTTTTTTAATCAAAGCAATTATGCTTTAAATTACAAATTAATTACATTTAATTCTTTGTTAGTAGTTAGGAATTAATATAACTTTTATTAGTGTTCAATTACTTTGTTTTCTACTTTATACTACTGTAGATGGTATTTTTCGAAAACCTCTCTGTATTTTAGTTGAGCTAATTTTCGGAATTTAGCACACTGACAGAAAGATACTATAAAATTCTTGATATTGAAAGAGGGACAGCAGCTCTCAGAAAAGATGGAAGAATATTTAAAACAATACTTCCACCATGCATGCTACGGAATGTTCGCAATTTCCAGGCATCCGATATTTATAATCGACAACAGGAAACAGTACCTTATACTTAGCTGTTAACAGCTAGGTATGACATGAAGGTATCCACTTCCACCGTACTACGGAATGTTCGTAATTTATCAATTATCAGTTTATGATGTGTAATATAGTTTATAAATAAAAAATGATCAACTTTTATTGCAGTCCTTATTACCTAATATTCTCCTTGAGAAATTAAAAAATAATGTAAGTGTCAACTATTGACACAATAAATGTTAACATTCCAAACCTTTCCATTTTGATGTGTCAACTATTGGCACATTTTTGAAGGTTCAAAGAAATAATATTTTTTCAAAAACCGTAAATGTAGACCATAGGATATTGTATTCCCAGTTTTCTAGAGGGAATGGCCTAACTAAATTCATAAGAAAGGTTAACCTAACATCAATATTTTAGTAAACAGTGTCAATAATCTGATATTTTTTTCTTAACCTGTCAACTATTGGTACATTTACCCTATTTTATTTTATTCATACTTCTTCATTCCGGTATTTTTTTTTTTTTTAATTTCATATCTTATTTAAAAGATTTCATATAATTTTGTATGATTTTTATGATTAAAACACTTTTCTAAACTGTACTAATTCTCATGCATTTCCTACATTTTACAAAGTTTATAGCAATTAAACTAGTGATGGTTCAGAAATACTGGACCTGTTATTTTGTAACAGGTATGTGCAAACTCAACTTTGTACCTGTTATCGATTTTCAAAAATAACAGGTACGGCTTATATGCCAAACGATATAGACTCATCTACAGGCCGCCACGCGGGGACAAGACTAATATATGAGTATTTTGTACCTGATAACTAATATCTGTTATCACACATCTCTTATTCCACACCAGACCTGTTATATCATACTTCTTCACTAGTACTGCGTATCGCCGCAAGGCAGCGCTGGGCCACTATGAGTATTTTATACCTGTTATTTCGTACTTCTTCATTAGTACTGCATATCGCCGCCAGGCAGCGCTGGACCACTATGAGTATTTTATACCTGTTATTTCGTACTTCTTCACTAGTACTGCATATCGCCGCCAGGCAGCGCTGGACAACTATGAGTATTTTATACCTGTTATTTCGTACTTGTTCAGCCCAGATCGAGTATTTCGGGCCAGATCGAGTACGAGTATTTCGTACTTGTTGAGATCAGATCGAGTATTTTACACCGTACCTGTTATTTCGTACTTCTTCACTACTACTGCATATCGCCGACAGGCAGCGCTGGACAACTATGAGTATTTTATACCTGCTATTTCGCACTTGTTCAGCCCAGATCGAGTATTTCGGGCCAGATCGAGTACGAGTATTTCATACTTGTTGAGATCAGATCGAGTATTTTACACCGTACCTGTTATTTCGTACTTCTTCACTAGTACTGCGTATCGCCGCTAGACAGCGCCGGACCACTATGAGTATTTTGGACCTGTTATTTCGAACTTGTTCTGCCCAGATCGAGTATTTCGGGCCAGATCGAGTACGAGTATTTCGTACTTGTTGACGTCTGATCGAGTATTTCACACCGTACCTATTATTTCGTACTTGTTCACATCAGATCGAGTATTTCGTACTTGTTCAGATCCGATCGAGTATTTCCCACCGTACCTGTTATTTCGTACTTGTTTACTAGTACTGCTTATCTCCGCCGGCAAGGCTAAAAGTATTTTTTACCTGTTATCTAATATCTCTTTTGTCCCACATCTGCATGCCATCCCGGGGCCCCTGGGGCTCGGGGGGCCTGGCGGCGAATTGATATGCTCTTTTACGTTTATTTTATTTTCCCAGTACTGCTATGCTACTCTATCTACATATTATTTATATTTAAGCTTGCTTGCATTTAGTAAATTTAAATGCCGTCGGTAAATAGTAAAACAAACCCTTCCCCTGGATCCGCTTATGATAGAAATGGTATTTCTTTTTATTCAGATGATTCCCATCTCTTTATCAGATAATATTTGTTTACTAATTTTTTCACCCTAGTTAGTAACAATAACTTTCCAATAACATTGAGTTAAACTAAATTCTATTGGACGTATTCTTACTTACTCCTTCATTTTAATTCATTATTATTATTAAATACACTCAAATACTTTTATAAAAAAAAAACATTCATTTGTTTTGAGTTATTGTAATAACATAATTTTTTACTTTCACTTACCTATATATGAAATATACAGTAAGGGAAAGTATTGCGATCATGAAAAATTTCGACTTTCAGTTTTCAACGGAAATACACGTTTTGGGGTCCCCTGTGTCCAAATGACCAAGTCCCGCGAAATGGTCTGTGTGTGTGTGTGTTTATGTGAACAGACTAGCCCAAAAACTATAAACCGTACGAACCTGAAATTGGGTATTTGGTGTATGGATATAACCGCGATGTGACATCAAAAATTTCATCAAAATTAGTCAATCGGAGGGGGTACTTTACTTAAAGAATTTTATCTAATTTTTACGGTTTTTTCGATTTTCTCAAAAACGGCTCTAACGATTTTGATTAAACTTGATATTTGATGCATGTATTTGCCTGCTATATGACAGTAAGTCAAAATTTCATCAAAATTGATTAATTGGAGGGGGTACTTTACTTAATAAATTTTGTCTTATGTTCACATGTTTTTTTTTTTATTTACTCAAAAACAGCTTTGATGATTTTGATGAAACTGGGTATTTGGTATATGCATCTGTCCGCGATGCGACAGCCGAAATTCCATCAATATTGGTGAAACGGAAGGGGTACTTTATTTAATAAACTTTTTCTTATGTTCGCGTGTTTTTTTTATTTACTCAACAATGACTGTAATGATTTTGATCAGACTGGATATTTGGTGTATGTATATGCTCACAATGACACAGACAAAATTTCATCAAAATTGGTCCAATGCAGGGGGCTCTTTATTTCACAATGTTTTTCCAATTTTACCATTTTTTTGGAATATCTCAAAAACGGCTTTAATGATTTTGATAAAATTAATCATTTTTAATCAAAATCAAGTCATCTTTTTTATATTATTTATAGAAATGGCAATTAAAAAAACATGTCGATTTCTAATGTAAGTTGGTAAGTGAAAGTTGTGTGTTGCGCGCATCGCACCAGAATTTTAAGGTTAATTTTGTTTGTAAAATCCACTGATTATTCATTACAATATTGTCTTTTATGAAAGGTGTAAAAATTGTATTCATTCACTCATCAAAATTTTGTGGATTAAATGGTGATAATAAACAACATCTTTTGGAAAAACATGTATATTTTTGAGAAATCACGAGAAAGTATAGGCGGGCGCAAGCGACAGTGCTGCTTCTGCGACGGCGCTGCAGGAACTAGAGAAACGGGGATAAAAGCGGGGCCATTACCTGGGATTCATAGGGTTTTTTGGTGTTTTTAATTTATTTTTCCATAATTAAAACCCGATTGAGCAAAAAATCATTTGAAAAATATCTAATAGGTATTGCTCGGTCCCTCAGTGTTCAATTAGAAAATCAAAAGACGTGTCATTCCCTTTTATTTCCAAAAAATAAAAAGCTTCTTAAAGAGTGGATTGTAAAATTAAGAATAGATAAGCCTGTTTCGAAACATATGACGATATGTAGTCTTTATTTTAAAGAAAGAGACTATATTTATCCAGGTAAATATTAGTATTTGACATTTTATTATTCCAAAATGCTAGTTTTATGCAAATAACATTGAGACCATAGTGTCATAGATTTGTTTTTCTTTTTTAATTTCCCCCATTTTTCTATTACATCTGTTGTGCTTAATTGTTCCATGTTTTCAATGCGAAGCCTGAAAGTTTTGACAAATAAATAAATAATATGACAAAGAATCTAAGCTGTCATAACAATGATTGTGTGAATAGGTAATTAATGTTATTACTAACCGAAAAACGTCGAGTAAAGTTACAATGATGTGTTTGCATTTACCAGAACTACCAGCTTGACACGTACAATGACAAGAAAATTGCTTATTATTATTAATAAATTTGATTTCCACTTTTATTTGATGGGGCAGTCCTTTAAGATTGCTAGTTTAAAGGCACGAGGCTTGTAAAATAACTGTTTTTTATTTTTAGATATTATTCCACACGTAAATATGTGGTTTGCATCAAGAATAGCTTGCCCTTCAATTAATGGTATTTTAAAATTACCAATTATCTCTATCACATCAACTATGTCTAACACCGTTCTTTCCGACATTTTGCAAAACTACTAGCACACCCTATATTCGATTGCGCCCGCCTATATAAAATATGTATATAAAAAAAAATATAGTACATAAATAGTAAGCAGTGAAATTGACAATAATTTACCAACTATAGTTTATTTAAATTTAAGGGCGTAAAACCATGAGGTCGTCAACGCCTGCAAACAATATTCATTTACATTATATTTACATTATAAATATTCATTTAAAAGAAAGAGAGAGAGAAAAAGAGCAGTAATGATAAAAATAAAAAATAATTTAAAAACAACGATACATACATATAAGCACTATAGATGCAATGTCTTTTATGGACAAAATTCCGCATTTGCATTTAAAAAAAGAATTTGATTTACTTTCTCGCCGTCTAATCGAGAACGGCGATCGGAAATTAAATATCCCGACTTAAAAGAAATTGTAGAATTTTTTTTAAACATCGCCACTGCGTATTTTAGTAATTCTAAATATGGGGTGATTGGTATAGTATCTATTTGAAGATATGATTGTTATCCCCCCCTTTTTTAACCCTTAATAATAAAGCTATTACCTCCTAAAAACTAAAAAAATGAATAGTCAGGTATCGACAATGCATTACGGAGCCTAAAATAGTGAATGTAACGCTAAACCGGAAACTTTACATAATTATAATGAAACTATGTATCAGAACATTTGTTTAAATGTGAATTGTGGAAAAAGAGAGAAAAGACGGTGTCCAACGTTTTATTTAATGTTTTTCAAAGAGGTGAAGTTCGCTTTACCAGGTTTTCCCCTCGGTGTATGAAACAGGTGAAATATTTTGTTATGATCCTACGTTGACAAGACGATGTTTATTGAACCTTGCCGACTGCCTGAAGAACTCCATAAAGCAATACCTGCTTCCAATGCATTAATTTTCATAATTAATGAAATCTACTTGACACTATCATGTTTGGATCCATAACCTGGATAAAATACATATTTTATATACTACATATACTAATATGTATACATATAATTTCATCGAAGGGATCCCATCAAAACTGACCGTATTGCACCAGAACAGGCATAAAAGAAACAAACATTTGAAGATATGTGACACAGCAGCAAAGAAAAATGGCCAAGTGGTATTGCAAAACTCGCAAGAACGGAATATGCAGTTATTAATCTCCTAAATTTTGTGTCACTACTGTTTCAATATCGGAAAATGAAAAGATTTTTTTTTTTTATATAAATTTATACTTATATACACAAGACAGAGTGTGAATTTTCGAGTACTTAAGATAAATAAAAACCGAATCCACGACAATTATTACAATTAATTTTTTCTTTGGTATTAAAATGCTTATTAGTGATTACATTCTGATATACATATTTTATATTAATATTCTTTTTATACTCAGATTTCACGGTGAATATATAAATTTTTTCTTGTGAATATATTTTTGTTTATAGGAAGAATTGTACTCGCATTTACAAATAATGTCGTGTGAACAATTTGTTTCATATTCACATAAAAATCATTTAGTAATAAATTCTTATTCGTATTTATAAAAACAAATATGCCCTACACAGCTGTGAACACTCGGTAAATGAGTATCAAGAGGAAAAAAATTAAATGGTATTAGTAACAGGTATTTTGTAAAAGGTATTTGGAACAGGTCTGGTTGTACCTGTTATTGTAAAATACTAGTTTTTGGCATCACTAAATTAAACATACAGTTTCATTATTTCTTACTTCTTCGTACCGTTATGTTTCTTTTAATTTCGTATTTTCCAGTCATTTTGTTAGATTTTAACAATTTTCTTACTAATTCTCATGCATTTCCTACATTTTTTACAACTTTAATATAAATTTAACAAAGTTTATAACAAATAACCATATATTTTCTTTTATTCTAACTTCTTCGATCCGCCATTTTTCTTGATGTCTTTTTTTTATAATTTTATAAGATTTTAACAATTTTCGTACTAATTCTCATGTATTTCCTACATTTTTTACAACTTTTATATAAATTTAACAAAGTTTATAACAAATGACCGTAAATTTTCTTTCTTACTTCTTCATTAAGTATTTTATTTTTTCTTGGATTGTGTAGTCATTTTGTTAGAATTTAAAAATTTTCGTACAAATTCTAATGTATCTTCTACATGTTTACAACTTTTATATAAATTTACCAAAGTTTATAACAAATAACCATATGTTGAGATAATGTCAGGATAAATAAAAATATAATTATCTCAAACAAAATAAAATGTAATTTCATCTATAAATATAAAAAAATAAATTAAATAAATCTTCTTAGCTAAAATAATAATATATACAGAAGATATTAAAGAGTTCACTTCTATCTGCATTCATATTTGGCCAAAAGTAGCGGGATGCTAACAGTTTTCGAGAAGCTCGAACGCCTGGGTCCAGGTAGTCCAGGTGAGATAGTTCAGGTAGTCTATCGAAGAAGAGTTTTCTGAAGTTCTCTGGAACGTAGGGTCGTGCCTTGCTGGTTGAGGTTTCACAAAGGAGAGCTTTGTCAAGTCCGGGTATGGTGATCAATCTCATAACAAGATATGGATTGCTCTTGAGGTCCTTGGCGGTGGGATCGGATTTTTGAGCATTGGCTAAATCTGAAAAATCATCAGGCAGTTGAATTTCTTACAAATGTGACATGGATTCTGCTACCACATTTTCATTGCCGAGCTGGTAAAATATAGATGTGGTAAGCTGGCTGATGTAGTTGAGCTGTCTGATCCGCTGTGGCGGTGCATTGTCAGCTTTCAGCGTGAAGGCATGAACGATAGGCTTATGATCGGTGATAATACTGAAGTTCGGTCCTTCTATGAGTGATCTAAAATGCTTAATACCCTCATAAATGGCGATCAACTCCTTGTCATAAGTGGAGTAGTTCTTCTCTGCTTGAGTCAGGGTTTTGGAGAAAAATCCGAGTGATATCCACATGCCATTTTTACGCTGGTGGAGAACTGCGCCGATTCCGGTGTTGGTTGTGTCGCATGCTAGGAGAAATGCTTTATTTTTTTAAAATAAAATAAAACCGTGCTGCCCAAATACATTGGGTTGCTATAACACACAGCATACTTAACAATACAACTTTCAGTACATAAATTAAACTAAAATTACATTTTAATTTTTCATGCATGTATATACACGTACAGTTACATAATCTTAATTTTTTTTTCCAATATTTTATTTAATTTTTATTTTATTTATTTTTTATTTTTATATTTTCCATTAACCCTTCATTTTTCTTTCTTTTTTTCCCCTGTTATAGCTTATATCACTTTTGAGCAAATCTGTAACCTCCTTCTCTCCCATTTTTCTCCCCGTCCTATCATGGCACGCATACAGAGAAAAAAAAAAAAATCTAAAGCAGGGTCCAAACTATGCTGCGGTAGGCCGGGCGGGTTGACCCGGGTGGGCTAAGCCCGGCGGGTACGTTCGGGCCGGCACGACGTCCACACCGAAAACGAAGCCGACCGGGTTATTTCTACCTACCTTATTTTAGTTTCAACACCCTCCAAAAATGGCTGGTTAAATTTTTCCATTTGCGCTCAATTTCATTTTTATCCACTCCAAACGACACAGCAATTTCTGTGAGACTGTCGTGTCTTTGGTTTTTTAATTTATGCTGGGAATCTGAACTATCCCATAGAAGACGACGTTCTCTATATAAGTCTATTAACACTAAAACTTGTTCGCCATTCCACTCCATCACTTAAAATGAACAATAAAAATCCCAACTTAAACAAACTGAGTCAAAAACAAAATAATTCGTCTAGTTCGGTCGGAGGTTTAATTGTAACTGAAGCCGCTCGGGGCCGCTCGGCACGTCCCCACTCTCTATTTTTGTTCGGCTCGGCTCGGCTTCCTTTGATCTGTACCTACTTTATGCGGGTTGGGATCGGCACGACCCGGGACGGCATTTTCTAACCCGGCAAAGCCGCCCGGGGCGTCTACATTAACGCGGCTTAGGCCGCCCGGGTCAGCCCGCCCGGCCTACCCCGGCCTAGTGTGGACCCTGCTTTATGCGGGTTGGGATCGGCACGGCCCGGGCCGGCATTTTCTAACCCGGCAAAGCCGCCCGGGGCGTCTACATCAACGCGGCTTAGGCCGCCCGGCCTACCCCGACATAGTGTGGACCCTGCTTAATAGATATATAACTAGACGAATATATAAATACATGAATAAATAAGTAAACATATATAAATAGATACACAATTAATAACTCTTCGTTGGTAGATTGATGAGCGAGCTGGGCAGCGGCTGAGAGGTTTTCCTTACATTTTTCGAAGGCTTCTAGAGTTTCTTCGGTCCATTCCACTGGGCGCTTGTCCTTCTTTTTCGCTCCATGGATTAGCTTGTGAAGTGGCATCTGGATCTCGGCTGCTCGATGAAGACACCTCCTGTAGAAATTGATCATACCAAAGAACGTCCTGATCTGGCTGATGGTAGTGGGACGAGGGTAGCCCAAAATGGTTTTGACCTTAGATGGTAGAGGACTAATACCTTCTTTATTGACTAAATGTCCGAGGAAGTTGATCTCAGGCCAAATAGGCATTTTGAAGCGCTCAAAGAAAGGCCGTTCGCATCCAGTCTCTCGAAACTTGTCGTAGATGAGCCTCATGTTCATCCTCATTCTTTGATGCTATTAAAAAGTCGTCAAGGTAAGGGAAAACAAAATCGAAATCTAGCATAATGTCATCTGCGAAGCGTTGAAAGGTTTGTGCGGCGTTTCGTAGACCAAAAGGCATGCGCAGATATTTAATTAGGCCAAAAGCCGTTATTGCCGCATTTTTTTCTACGTCCTCTTGTGCCACTGGAATGTGGTAGAATGCCCGGACGATGTCAGGTGTTGAGAAAATGTTCTTCCCATGCAACTGCGTGGTAAAGTTTGGGACGGTATAACGATCTTTGATGGTTAAAACGTTAGAGCGACGATAATCCCCAGAAGGGCAAAGAGTACCATCTTTTTTGGTTACCACATGTAGAGGGCTAGACCAAGGGCTTTTACTAGGTCTGCAGATTCCCTCGTTGATCAAATCTTGGAAATGAGTCTTGATCACATTATATTTCTCCGGTGGAAGTTTTCTCGCTTTGCTTGTAACTGGGTGAGTATGTGGTGTTGGACAACAGAACGCGGTGGGCCTTGATTGGTGATGGTCTTGTAAGATTGGAGAAGTCCTTCAGAAGATAAGAGTACTTGCAGTCTCCAGGAATGGTAGAGATTGAGGGTAGCTAAACTATCGATACTCGTCCAATCGTTGCTAAGCCTGTCTGCTGATCTATGAGTTTCTTCTGCCGGAGATCCACTATTACACCATTGTAATATAGGAAATCAGCTCCCAAGATGGGCTTTCCTATCTCGGCAATGATGAAGGTCCATTTGAGAGCTCGACGGAGTCCCAAGTCCAAATGTATCGTTTTCTCACTATAATTAGGGATGATTGTGTTATTGGCTGCCACTGAGCTGAATCTTGATTGTACTTTGTGGAAACGAGGATTGCGAGGAACGGTAGAGGTAGTCGCTCCAGTGTCCACAAGAAATCGTTGTCCAGTCCTCTTATCCTGCAAGAAAAGGCGGCGTTGAGGTGCTACATAGACGGCAGCCGCTTCATCCACCTTTAAAATTAGTTTAAAGGTGGTTCCCAGAAGCAAGGCTTCGTACACTTCTGTGCTCGATCCTTAAATCGCTTGTGGTAAAAGCAGAGGCCTTCTGATGACTTTGATCGGTCTTGATTTCTGTAACTCGATCTGGAGTTCCTTTCTCTACTCTTGGAGTGAGAACGGGAATGGTCGGCAAAGTTCAACGACTTCAATTTTAAGCTTACGAATCTCACGGGCAAGCTCTTCGAATGATGTTTGAGCTTGCGAAGGTCCGGGAGCTTGCGATGTTGTAGAAGTGTACACTTCATTAGGAGCGTCGATTTCTGCTATCTTGACTAGACGATGCGAGGATAGCTTGCATTCGATTCGGGAGATTACGGAGCCATAAGGTACGAACAACATCCTTCCTTAACGTTGTGCCTGCCTGTTGAAGCATAGTGCGTAGGAGTTGTGAAGGACGCTGATTTCCTAACTGGGAGTCCTGAAGTAGCCGTTGGATACGTCTGGATTCAGATGCTCCGTAGGTTTCAATAAGGGATGCGACATCGATGTCGATGTTTCTGAAACATCGATGTTTTGCCCAACATGTTTTTAACATCGATTTTACGTAGCCGATGTTTTCCGACCATCGCTGGTTGTGTGCCGATGTGAACTTCGATGTTTTAAGTAGTTAGCTCGATGTTTTGGACAAAGAACATCAATGTATATGCTCTTAAAATCGATGTTTTAGACTACATCAAATATTAATTAACATCGATGTTTTAACATCGATAACCAACAACAATAACCAAGTTCTTTTTAACTTCGATGTTATATACAAAAACAAATATGCTCTTAAAATCATCGTTTTCTGCAAAAACATCGATGTTAAAACCATATATATTGATGTTTTTTGTTCAAACATCGATGTTTAAAACAACTTCGATTTTTTCTGCAAAACAAATATGTTTCCACATCGATGTTAAAACAAATTTTTATTGTTAAAACATTTTCGTTTTTGTCAAAAACATCGATGTTAAAAACAATTTTTTAAAACATCGATGTTTTAACTATAACAAAGTTGTTTTTAACATTGATGGTTTTGTCCAAAACATCAATGTTAAAACATTTTCGTTTTAACAAAAACAATTTTTTAAAACATTGATGATTTCTGCAAAAACAAATACGATTTAACATCGATGTTTTGGACAAAACCATCAATGTTAAAAACAACTTTGTTATAGTTAAAATATCGATGTTAAGAGCATATTTGTTTTGGTATATAACATCAATGTTAAAAAGAACTTGGTTATTGTTATAACATCGATGTTAAAAAATAATTGATGTTGTCTAAAACATCGATGTTAAGAGCATATATATTGTTGTTTTTAGTCCTAAACTTCGATGTTAAAACATATCTGTTTTTGTCAAAAAAATCGATGTTAAAAACAATTTTTGTTAAAAATTATCTATGTTTTCTGTAAAAACAAATATGTATTAACATTGATGTTTTGGACAACTTGATGTTAAAAACAACTTTGTTATAGTTAAAACATCGATGTTAAGAGCACATTTGTTTTTATATATAACATAAATGTTAAAAAGAACTTGGTTATTGTTATAACATCGATGTTAAAAAATAATTGATGTTGTCTAAAACATCGATGTTAAGAGCATATATATTGTTGTTTTTAGTCCTAAACTTCGATGTTAGAACATATCTGTTTTTGTCAAAAAAATCGATTTTTAAAACAATTTTTTTTTAAATTATCGATGTTTTCTGTAAAAACAAATATGTATTAACATTGATGTTTTGGACAACTTGATGTTAAAAACAACTTTGTTATAATTAAAAATTCGATGTTAAGACCATATTTATTTTTGTAAGTGACATCGTACTTAAAAAGAACTTGGTTATTGTTAAAACATCGATGTTAATATATAGTAAGGAAAGTATTGCGATAGTGAAAAATTTCGACTTCCGGTTTTCAACGGAAATACACGTTTTGGGGTCCCCTGAGTCCAAATAACCATGTCCCCCGAAATGGTCTGTGTGTGTGTGTGTGTGTGTGAACAGACTAGCTCAAAAACTATGAACGATGCGTGCGAATCTGAAATTGAGTATTTAGTGTATGTATATGGCCGCGATATGACAGCAAAAATTTCATCAAAATTGGTCAAAGGGAGGGGCTACTTTATTTAATAACTTTTTAGGTTTTTTTTCGGTTTTCTCAAAAAGGGCTCTAACGATTTTGATTAAACTGATTATATTCATATGCCCAAGATATGACAGCAAAAATTTCATCGAAATTGATCAACCGGAGGGGGGACTTTACTTAATAAATGTTGTATCATTTTCACGTGTTTTTTTTATTTACTCAAAAACGGCTTCAACGATTTTGATCAAATTGGGTATTTGATATATGTATATGCCAAAGATGTGATAGCCAAAATTTCATCAAAATAGGTCAAACGGAGGGGGCACTTATTAATTATAATTTTTTTTCTAATTTTTACCTTTTTTTCGATTACCACAAAAACGGCTTTAACGATTTTCATCAAAATTCGTCATGTTTAATGAAAATTAGGTGTTCTTATAAAAGCAGATAAGCTTTGTCATTATTCAAACGTTCTTCTTCTTCTTCTTCTTCTTCTTTCCCTTCCTCCTTTATGCCTTTCAGCGTGGAGGCATTGTATCTAGCCATCGCAGCCAGGCATCCCGGTCTTTCGCCAGCATCTTCATCTCTCCTAAGGACTTCCCTCTTGATAGTCCCAACCTGGCAATGTGGTCTTCGTAAGACAGTCGAGGTCTACCCCTAGGTCTTTTTCCTCTTGGTCGGGCTTCATAGAAGCTTCTGGGTTCTCTATATTCGCCCATTCTGCACATATGACCATACCACCTTAGCTGTCTTTTCTCGAGTATTTGTCCAAGTGGCTCGACGTTTAATTCTTCACGAATTCTTTCATTGCGTACACAATCTCGTCTGGTTTTTCCTGCCACTCTTCGGAGATACCTCATTTCAGCTGTGGTTATTCTATTTTTATGTTTGTTTAGAGTTACCCAGCTTTCACTACCGTAGAGCAATGTTGGAAGGTACACTGCTTTGTATATTCTTAACTTAACATCTCTTCCAACTTCTCTCTTTCCTATGATGGAATTGCAGATATGGAAGTAAATATTGCTGGCTTTTCTAATTCTATTGTTGACCTCATCGTCAATATTCCCATTCCTGCTTATTATTACACCCAGGTATGCATAATCATCGGTCTGTTCCAGTGACTGGCCATTACATATTACATTGGTTGCCTGAGGCTCTCTCCCCAGATGTAATATTTTACTTTTATCTGTATTAATAGATAGGCCTTTTCTTCCTAATTCCTCTTGCCATTCAAGTACAGCTTGCTGTAATTTGTCCTGAGAGTCAGCTGCTAAGACTATGTCATCCGCATACAACAAAGCTTGGACTTGGACATGTCTCAGATTCCACAGTCCCACTATACTTCTGGCTGTTCTCCTTTTGCAGATTTTATGTATTTCGTCCATAAAATTTACGAACAGCAAAGGACTTAAGCTGTCTCCCTGCTTCACTCCCTGTTCCATGTCAAAAGGTCTGGATTCCATCCCATTTATTCTTACAATACCTTTTGGTTTTTGGTATACTGATTTGACGGCATTTATGAGGTCTACGGGAATATTCTTAGCCTCTAGCGCTCTCCATAGTTCATACCTTGGGACCGAGTCGAATGCAGCTTTTATATCCAGAAACGCCATGTACATATTTCCGTTTCTATCCCAGGTTTTCTCCATTAGGCATCTAAGAGAAAATATGTGATCCTGTGTTTGTCTACCTCTCCTAAATGCAGCCTGTTCCTCCTCGAGCATCGGTTCAATATATGTCCTAAGCCTGCGCTCTAGTATGGACGTATAAATCTTGTATACTACAGGTGATAAACAGATTGGTCTGTAGTTCTTGCATTCACTCGTACCGTCTTTCTTGTGGATGGGTATTATTACATTGTACTCCCAGTCCTCTGGGATTCTTTTCTCATTCCACAATTTTTGAAACAGGGACTGTAGGACTTTTGTGACCTGTGGACCACCATACTTAATTAGTTCTGGAGATATCCCATCTCTTCCCGCTGCTTTACCAGTCTTTAGCTTTTCTATGGAAAGTTCAACTTCTTCCTCCCATATCATTTCATCATATCCTGTGTCTTCAGTTAGGATTGGTTCTGAGGAAGGTACTTGGCTACTGAATTGCTGTTGGTAGTGGCGTCTCCATCTGTCTAATATTTCAATATGATGTGAAAGGATCTTACCATCCTCATTTCTAATGTTTCTTATTGGTTTGCATTTACTACCTTTAAGCCCTTTTACTTTTCTCCAAAATAATCTGGTATTTTCCCGGTAATCCGAATCGAGTTTCTTACCAAAATCTTCCCATGCCTTTTGTTTTGCTTCCCGAACTATGCCTTTAGCCTCATTCCTCTTAGTTACATAATTAATCCATTTTTCGTGAGTCTGATCCGTTTTATATTCTTTCCATGCTAGCTTCTTTTTACGAACTGCATCTTTTACATGATCATCCCACCATTTGGACCTCTTTCCCCGCATAGCCACTTTCTTTAATCCACAAACATCTGTGGCCACTTCAATAATTTTATGTTTTATGTTCATCCAGAGCATATCTATGGGGTCATCTAGATTTATACTTTCTAGGGCAGAGTCTAATTTCGTTGCATATTCGAGTTTCTTTTCGGGGTTTAGCAATTCCATCAAAGCAATTTTGGTAAACACCTTTGGCTTGATTTTTCTGGGCCTTAGTATACAGGTATCCGCAACTAGGAGGAGATGGTCCGTATTTAACTCTGCACCTCTTATAACTTTAATATCAGTGAAATATCTTCTTATTTCTCTATTGTATATAAAATAGTCTATACAACTATTAACATTCCTTTCAGGCGCAGAGAAAGTAATTTTGTGGATTGGCTTATGGGGGTAGAAGGAATTTCCTATCAGCATATCGTTGTCAACACAGAAATCTATGAGGCGTTGTCCATTTTCATTCTTCGCAGCTTCCGCTCCATGTGGTCCCATTGTTCCATGCGCTCTGTTATGGTCCCAACCAGTTCTTGCATTCAAGTCGCCCATTATGATAACATTTCTTTCCTTATTTTTGCTCATAGTTGTCACCCTCTCTAGATCTGAATAAAATAATTCTTTATCCAACACATCCGCATCCTCTGTTGGGGCATATACTTGTATAATGGATATTTTGCCTATTGAGAGCTGAATGTCTACTATAATGATTCGTGGTGAGACTGGTAGCCATTCCTCTACCTTTGCGTACAGCTCTTGTGTCATGATAATCCCAACTCCCTCCTTAGCTCTTACTCCTTTTGGGACTCCTGAGTATACCATCGTATAGTTGTCATCCAGTAGAAGTTCTCCACTACCCTTTTTCTTTACTTCACTAATGCCAAGTATCTCGACTCGATATCTTCTCATCTCTTCCACGATTTCTACCTCTTTTCCTGTCAAAGACCTGATGTTCCAGGAAGCTATGCGTATGTCCTTTTCCATGCCGCGTCGTTTCCGTGTAGACTGTCCAACTCCGAGGCTCGACATGTTTCTTTGAATCGTTTTACTCAATTACGGGTGATTGGCCCAGTAAAAGAGACTCCGTTACCTCGGAATAACTGGCCTTCTGTTCCCCTGAAGGAAGGGTAGGAATAAGGATACAGGAGAGGATAATGTTTGATTGATGGGATACAGGAAAGGGTCATGTTGCCCCCAGGAAATAGGATTAAAAGGGCACACAAGAGCTCGCGTGGGCAGGGTCGCTAGGTCCCTGAAGTAGATCTCTTCCTCACTGGGTGTATGAAGAAGTATCTACCCGCTACCCCCATTCAAACGTTCTAATGGGGCTTAAATGGGGAAGGAGCCTTTTTTGTTTGTTTGTTTTTTTGTTTCCTATAAAGTACTTTTGATTTTGTTTATAAGGAGATATTAACTGTCTATAAATCAAGTAAAAGAATAGAGGAGAAAAAAAGAAAAATATTCAGTCAACTCATAAAACACGTGGAGCCCACGCATGCAGAGTACATTAATGACAGGCCATTGTTTTAACAGAATTAAAGCCGTTCTGTTCATTTAATGGAAATTATTAGTTTCATGGTAACTACATGAAGTTTTCAACAACTAAGTAGAGAATTGTAAAATCAGACGACTTGGAGTATCATGCTTGCATTGCCGAATTTCCGCAATTAAAAACTTTTATTTGATGATAAAAAAAAATAGTGTAATTTAGAGAGCAAAACAAAAATAAGAAATGAAGGTGTAACTTTGAGAAGTGGAAATTAACAAAATTTATTAATTACTAATCTAAGTAAGTTAAAACTAAAACAACTTTGTTATAGTTAAAAATTCGATGTTATGACCATATTTGTTTTTGTATATAACATCGATGTTAAAAAGAACTTGTTATTGTTAAAACATCGATGTTAAAAAATATTTCAGGTTGTCTAAAACATCGATGTTAAGATCATATATATTGTTGTTTTTTTTTCCAAACATCGATGTTTAAACATATTGGTTTTTGTCAAAAAAATCGATGTTTAAAAAAATTTTGTTTAAATCGATGTTTTCTGTAAAAACAAATATGTATTTACATTGATGTTTTGTACAAAAATATTAATGTTAAAAACAACTTTTATATTGTTCAAACATCAATGTTAAAACATATTTGTTTTTGTCAAAAAAATTGATTTTTAAAACAAATTTTTTTTAATCATCGATATTTTCTGTAAAACCAAATATGTATTTTATATATAACACCGATGTTAAAAATAACTTGGTATATATAAACATCGATTGTAAAAAATATTTGATGTTGTCTAAAACATCGATGTTAAGAGCATATATATTGATGTTTTTTTCCCCAAACTTCGATGTAATATGTTTTAACATCGATAACCGACAACAATAAAGAGGTTCTTTTTATCATCGATGTTATATACAAAAACAAATATGCTCTTAACATCGATGTTTTTGTCCAAAACATCGATGAGGAAACATATTTGTTTAATGATGTTTTTAAACGATGAGAACTACTAAGAGAATTTCTTCTTTATAACCGCATCAGCTTAGGATATCAAAAGGTTCATCTTGAGGACTATTTCAGATTTAAGAGATGCTGCAAATGTTTGAAGTTTCTCCATAGCACGAAAGACGGCCACGGCGAAGTCGCCTGCTCAAGATGCAGAGAGGGACACCCATCTAAAGACTGTACATTAGGGTGTCCCTTATATAGGTGAAAAACATTTTTTTTAGGTATCGAAATGCATACCTCCTATTTCTTTTTAAACTACCCAGACCTACTTAAATACAAATTTCATCTTCCTACGTCAAAGTTAGCCCGTTCCGACAGAAGTCTGAAGATTTTGAAAATAGCTGTTTTACCATTTCCGTTATACAGCTAAATCAATTGAAACATTAATTTTTTAATGAAATATTTATTAAAAAAAAGATAAAATTGCTGATCAGCCAGGATATTTTCTTTTCTTTATTCCCTTTTTTAAAGTCTGGATACAGTTTTCTATGCTCCTGAACATAGCGTAACAAAAATTGCTTTTGGTTTTCCTTTGGAGTGATAAAACATATGCAAATCTTGCATAAGTTTTTCCAGCTCATTCAGCCGTATCATTAACTGCCCTTAAAGAAAACACTTTCCTTTTCGCCTTTGAATAGGCAGCATATTTATCCCATGTTTAAGCGGGTCTCTAAAGGAAATTTTTATAAAAGTTTAATCGAGAAAATGTATTTGTGCTCTTGACAGACACAAAATAACTTAATAATTTTCCTGCAACAATAAATAAGGCAATATTAATAACAATTTATTAAAAATAGTACTATTTATTGTAATAAACCCCTTTAAAAAGTACAAATCCTGATTTAGTGCCTTCACCGCCAGACTACATCCAAGCCATGGTTTTTTATATAAAACCGCAATGAATAAACAGACGTCGTTTTCCAGTTGTCTCTAAACTTTTTGGATTGTAGGATAATAGGGCTACTTGTGACTTGGTGGTTTTTTGTTTCGAACACACATTTTAAAACCAGTTCGTAAGCGTGCTGGCGGCAAGCAAAGAGTGGTAATTAAAACAAGTAAACCAAAAGTAAACAAGCTCCTTTCAATCCCTGCATTAGATGCAGTTGTGTCACAGCACATTATTTGTACTTTTTCATCGAGGTTCCAGCCATAAAGTGCGTTCAAAACAGCTTTAGCTTGATCCTGGCCAGAAGAACTCTCCACTTTGGGTACAGCCAGAAGTTCCTTTCTTCCAAATGAAATCAGAATTGGCAGGCGTTCTTCTGTCCAGGTAATAATTTTCCATCCCAGTGAGCGGTCATCATTTCAGGCATATTATTCTGAAAATCTGATTTTTTAGATTCCGCTCTATCTTATCGACTCTGTGTGCGAATACGTTGAATAGACAATTTGTTTATCGGAAAATCATCACAGCTAAGATCTAGTGCTTCTACTACAGCCTGAAATATATAGACAGAATCCATTATGCTTAATTGGCATCTATCTAAAGCTTTAACTAACTTAGTTGCGGCGTGATAAAGTCTTTCCTTCCTCCTTTTTTAGTAGTTTGAGAACTTACCAATTGAGAAGTGGATGCTAAGGGTTCCTCAAGGCTTTCATCAGAGCTGGTAAGTTGATCGTGATTTCCTTGCGGTTGAATAGAATACTGCGTAGTAATAGATGACGATAAACCTCCGATACACATTTGGTCACATATTTTTTTCTCTTCATTCAATTTCCTTTGTCTTGCCCTTTCTTATTTTTCAGCTAACTTTTTGTCTACCCTGGACGCCCTATGTAAAAATATTATATCTTCTTCAATTTTCATCCGTTCCAAAGCGTCAGCGGATGCTATATCAAATAAATTATCTAAATTGTTCTTAGTCGAGTCTGGCTCTGGCCGGTGACTGAAGCACATCGAGTCCATGATAAACTCGTTTACCATTGGCTTTCTTTAATCAATTGCATTCAAAATTCGCAAAAGTGTGAATCTAGATGTGACCAATTACTATGTAAAATATCAAAAACATTCACCGAAGAATACAGCCAGGAAGGAGGAATAAAGAATCGGGCTTGCTAGCAAAACGAGGCTCCTTATCAGCTTGCAGCCCCACCACGCCCAGCTGGCTACAACAAGGTGAGTGCCAGCCAGCTTCACAATATCTCTCACCGAGGAGCTGGACCCTAAATATCACGCAAATTCGATTTTCTATAAAATACTGGGTAAAGTAACAACAGTGGGTGTGTCTGTAATAGTTTTCTTTCATTCATTATTTCATTATTATACTGTTTTTTTTTTTTAATCAATTGGTTTCATATTGTTTTGTTGGGGCCGGGATGGCCGAGTGGACAAAGACAGTTGCAATAGGTAATTAAAGTTAAGCAACGTCGAGCGTGTTTAGTACTTGGATGGGTGACCGCCCCAGTTGGGTGACCACCCGCCGATGAAAGCCACAAAGTCCAAACTACCCCCTCCCCCCGGGCGTGATGAGGCCCGTCAGTCTACTGGAGACGTCTCATTACAGGTCCTCCAAGGTCAACGGGGGTTATGTGTTGGGTCAATCACCCGACCATGTAAAAATCTAACGGATTACGAAACCAAAAACTAGCCTCGGAACTGATAGTCTAAAACTGGTAACGACCCCGGCTTTGTATAAAGGATAATTTTTTGTCTTGCCTCGTGGAATGTTCGGAGCTTATACAGACCTGGAGCCGCCCAAACAGTAGTGGAGGAAGCTAAAAGGTACGCTACTGACATAATAGCCGTACAAGAAGTTAGGTGGCCCGAGGAGGGTGAACTCACTATCGATGGGTACACGGTATTCTACAGTGGAAGGAACAAACAAAACTTTACCGGAGGAACTGCCTTTATAGTAAGCCCCAAGGCTCGGAAATCAATCCTAAGCTTCGTCCCTATTAGCGATCGGATAAGTGTGCTTAGATTCAAAGGAAGATGGTTTAACATCTCCATCATAAACGTTTACGCACCAACCGAAGACAAGGACGATGATATGAAAGATGATTTCTATGAGCAACTTGAGCAAGTGTACGATGGTATTCAACGGTATGACGTAAAATTAGTCATTGGGGATTTCAATGCCAAGATCGGAAAGGAGCGTCAGTTTCGGCCAACAATTGGATCGCACAGTCTGCATGAAACGAGCAGCGAAAATGGAGTAAGATGTATAAGTTTCGCAGCTGCTAAGAATCTGGTAGTCAGCAGCACCAAGTTCCCGCATAAGGAGATTCATAAGTATACATGGACAAGTCCTGGGGAAAGGTGGAGGAACCAGATCGACCACGTGCTGATCGACAAGCGACACCAAAGCTCCATTCAAGATGTGAGGAGCTTTAGGGGAGCCGATTGTGGTTCGGACCATGCCTTGGTGGTAGTCAAGTTTAACTTGATTAAATAAAGATTTGCGAGAACCTGAAACTACAGGGCAATATTTCTGTTTGTTTGTTTGTTCTTTATAGAAATCCATACCGTTTATCATAAATTCTCCAAATTTCGCTCAGTGGTTCTTTCATACCAGGTGCAAATACCTGTCCTTATTAAAACTGCATAACTTCAGCCGTTCTTCAGCTGATATTCTTTATCCTAATAAAAATCGTAATGATCTCGCTTAACAATGGTTTTTTTACGAAATCGAGCGTTTCATTAGAAAAATTGAATTTCCCGGGTGAAACCGGGACATACAGCTTGTAATAAATATTTTTATAAAACATAATGCAAATAATTCATTTTTTCAACATCCTCCTTCGTTTCTTTCGTTGTTCATGGATCCTGTGTAATCGGGGACTTCACCACCTAGAAATAAGTTATAAACAAGGAAAACCTATGATAAATCCAATAAAATATGATAACAAAATATTATACTTTTATTTTCCTGTAGATCCGAATCCTCCTTCGTTCCTTTTGTTGTTTGGTTGTTTCATAAAAGCATCGAGTTCTGTCGGCAGTTTTTTGTCTGAGGCGGTGTGTTGATATATTGGAATAATTTCTTCCAAAAGAAGTTGCGCAGCTCGGTTTCCCCTTTCGATGTAGAAATCATCTTTTGAATGATTAATTAAAATAATTTTAATGGTGCCTCTGTAATCTGGGTCTATCACACCACCTAGAAATAAGTTAAAGTTAGTAGTAAGTTAAGTCTTTAAGAAATCCAATAAACAAAATATTTTACCGTGAACAGTAATAGAATTTTTCCATGCCATACTTGATCTATCTGCTATCCTTTCATAATATCGGACCTTCGGGAAATATAACAGTCAAATCAGTTTCGACTAGCACCTTACCTCCAGCTTTTATCGTATAATCATAAGGACTATAAGACAAAACGGTATAAGTTCTAACAGAAGTTTATTAATTATAAGAGAAGTATTTAATAAATAAATATAACATACCTGGTTAAATCATAACCAACTGAATGTGGTGTCCCTTTGACGAGATCAAATGCGAGGTTTGATCTTTTTATGACATACATCATTTTTTCCTAAGAGAATTATTTTTTAAAGCAAACTATAATGATGGTAAGGCAATGATGTCATTGAATCTTTAAAAAAAATCCTTTTATCGTTATTGCTCGATAGTGCTTTTTTATTTATTTGTACTGATGTTACTAAATGGTTTTTTGAATGAATCAAATTTATTAGAACCATAATAACCGATTTATGAATATCATCATCTGCACTACTACTACTACTACTACTACTATTGTTAGGTTCAGGAATTAGTTTATTGTGAAATAAAATTTTTTTATATGAATCATAATTTATAAATTTGTTTGAAGAATGTTTTGATACCCCTTTAGCCCTTTTGATTTCCCTAAAAGTTACAGTCCTTTCATCTTTATATTTTAAAGCATACATTTTAGATTTTAAACCTTTGAATTCTTTAATTATTTGTCCTTTGCATTCGTCTTTAAACGACCCAAGATTATTCTTGCTTCTTTCCGAGTAGCATTTGTGGTTTTTAGGGTAATTTGATGTAGCAAAATAATGAAGCATAGTTTTCATATCGTCATAAAAATCCTCAGTTGTTATATGATGTATAAGAGAATCCGTGTCTGTGTTTAACAGATTTAAATTTTTTTCGTATTTTGTTAACATTATGTTATAATGAAAATGGTAAATAAATATTTTTGATATATCTAAGATAGACAAACCGACATAGATCGGTTTATTAAAAAATAATTTTGTTTTTGCCATATGAACGGCTACTAAATTTTCATTTATTATAGTAGAGTCCAAAAAATTTTGCTTTGCCACTAGTTTTCTTAATTGATTTTTATCAGTAACTAACTGAATATCTATTCGATTTCTAATTTTTCCATAGTTTTACCAAAGACCGCATTGCACATTAATTTGTAAAAACCTTTTTCAAAGGGAGTTATGGCTTCTCTTCGTAAATTTGTATTAAAAGTAATGTATTTTTCTAACCATTTTGATTGCTTAAATGGTAATACTCTGTGTACCTTACACAACTGAATCCCGTTTTCTAATGATTGCTTTAAGGTGAGATAATGAACGACGTATCGTTTCCTGTTACCTAAATGAGGAATCAATTTTTTATATCCTGAATTATTATTGGGGGGGAACAATAACTTCCGGAAGAAAAGGTAAATCGGAATGTGTATAGTGACAATGTTGAGGATAAGAAAGGTCTACTTCTAATATATAATAACTGATAAACGCATAATTATGTCTTGATTTATTTCGTTTGGTTTATCAAACCATTGAATGTTTCCATACGGTAAAGACATCGACATTGCAGTGGCATATAGTCCGTTAGCGTCGAGATATTCTATATAGGATGTAGGTTTATTTGAATCGAAACATGTCCCTACATCATCGGCCTCCCCTTTCATATATTTGTCATTTGCTTGAGCAAACTTTTTACTAACTAGACACAGACCCCCTCGAATTCCTCTTTCGATAAATAATATTTGATCATAATCTGTCAGTAATTGCAAACGAACCCCAGTAAACTTTAACATAATATCCCAAGCCATACCAGGTGTAGTAAAAAAATGTGCTGGGTCTATTGAATAATTTTCTTAAGTTATGTCTCGGAAAGCCTCAAAACAATCACATAAAAGTAGTACGTCTATTTTTAAATACAGGCCACTGTATTCACCGAGTGTTGAACACTTGAATTGATTCCAAACCCTTTGTGCATATTCGTATTCTTCGTCTGTTATGTTACTACCGGTTAATTCACTGTAAAACGCTTCTTTAGCAGGCAGGGATTTCTCGTCGAGTTTATCCCAATCATCAACGAATTCATAGGGAAATAAACCTTTTTGCTTGACTAAGTGGACTAAAGAAGATGGAAAATGTTTTGAAATTGTAATGAATTTAGAATCGGGTAGATTAGGCAGCATTGTTGCTAAACTTCTATCGATAAAAAGATAACTGTCAATAAAACAATATTTTAATCCTAATATATTTTTCGTAAATGAAATGAAACAGTGATATCTCCAGGTGTTTCACCTAGTAGGCGAATGATAAAGTGAGCATCGTATGAAGATAAATTATGAAATAAGACGGGGACAAAAAGCTTTTTTTTCTTTCTAAGCCAGCTTGAATTGACCTGTTCATCACTGCTAGCAGCAGAAGAGTTATTGTTATACGCTGCTTTAAATTGCATTTCATAAACTTTCAAAATTTTAATGGAAAACGATTCTAACGTTTTTATGAAATGAGATCCGACATCCCTCCCCCTGTAGATATAAGCTTTATTAAAACATAACGAGGAACTATCATCTCCGTCCATACTATTTGTAAAATTTGATTTAAAGCGTACGACATAAGATGGTGTTTGGTGAAGGTCTATTTCCTGAAACGGGTGTCAATATCGTTTCAAAATCACCATAAATGACAAACGCGACTCTTGATCCTCGTTCAGGATTTTTGAATTGCATATAGGGTTCATCTGTTGGAAGTACGATTTGAAGAGGGCTGTTGTTGTCGCATAAAAACATGTTTTATGATTATTTAAGAGTATTGATGCATCCTCTTCTCCTTTTCGAGTATCGAATCGGGCGAAACATCTTTTACAGATTAAAACTTTTTTTTCATGTTTATTTACTTGTTTACTAATGAGTCTGGACAATGTTTTAATATAAACGTAATGGTAAGCATGATTTTGGATGTCCTCGCCCTTTTGGATGTCCTTAAGGTTCAACCAATATTCGGACGGGAATGGATGAATTTGATTAATGTAGATCATATCGGAACCGCAATGATAATGAAAAGCATTATTAACGAAAGGGAAAAAGACCAGATATTAAATAAACTCAAAAGGGATTTTTCTTTGTATGTGGCGAGGATTTAGGCGGAATTCCGGTTTTTAGAGGGCATATTCAGCTTAAGGAAGGAACACAGCCAGTTTTTAAACCTCCAAGAGTTCTGCCATATGCCTTGAGAGAAAAGGTGGAAAAGGAAATAGACCGACTGGAAATGGAGGGGGTGATTACAAAAACGAACTATTGTGAATGGGGAACGCCAGTAGTACCGATTGTAAAGGCTGATGGCACTATTCGTTTATGTGATACCGGTGAACCGTTTTGTGGAAAATTGCACTTTTCCAATACAGGGCTTTACACTTTTCCGGGCTGAAGATATATTTGCTGGCATAGGAAGAGGAAAACTTTTCACAACATTAGATATAAGACAAGCCTATCTGAACGTTATCATGGATGAAGAAAGTTCAAGAATTCAGGCAATCTCAACCACGATAGGAGTTTATCTGGTAAATAGGCTGATGTTTGGAGTAAAGGTAGCACCGGCTATATGGCAAAAGAGAATGTCATGGATCTTGAGGGGTATTAACGGTGTCTGGGTATTTTACGATGACATCATAATCAAGGGAAAGGATATTGAAGAGCACCTGGAAAGAGTAAAAGCCGTGCTTGAGCGACTGGCCGAAAATAACAAGAGGATAAATTGGAAAAAGTGTAAATTTTTTGAAAAAGAAGTAGACTATCTTGGACATCGAATCTCAGGAGATGGAATTTCAAAATGCCCAGATAAAGTAGCAGTCGTTAGGGAAGCACCGCGACCGGAAAATGTGACGGAGCTACGTAGTTGGCTTGGATTGGTAAATTATTATGGAAAATGTATTAAGAATATGACCATAAAACTTGCCACTCTCTACCAACTGTTGAAAAAGAATTCAAGATTCCATTGGTCAAGATGCGGAGGAAGCTTTCATCAGTATCAAGGAGGACTTGATCAGTAAGGAAACAATTATTATGTATGATGAAAATTTACCACCTGTCTTAGCAACAGATGCCGGTCCAGAGGGTCTGGGTGCTGTGCTTTCCTACCGACTTCCGGATGGAACGGAACGTTCGATTTGTTTTGCTTCAAGACGGCTGAGCAATGCAGAGCAGAAGCACAGTCAAATTGATAAGGAAGCAACGGCTATTTATTGGGCCCTACACAATTTTTTTACCTGTTGCTACTGTAGGAAATTCTTATTGATTACGGACCATAAGTCATTGGTATCTATTTATAATCCAACCAAGACCCTACCAACCCTCAGCGCGCACAGACTTCTAAGGTACGCTATGTTCATCCGAGGTTTCGATTATGACATCGAATACAAACCCACTAGTCAGCATGGTAATGCAGATGCGCTCTCGAGGCTTCCACTGAAAGGATCAACTAGGAATACCAAGATGAGAGTACATTATTTCACATGAATGTGATTTCTCGCCTACCTGTGACGTTTGCAGAAACTCCTCCAAGTGAGTTGGAGGAGAGTTTGCAGAAGGTGCTGAAGGAACTAGTAGAAGGAAAACCCGTGAGCGATTCTAATTTCAAGCACTGCGCTAAGGAACTTACGACTGATCAGGGTTGTCTCTTTAGAGGTCCAATGGTCATCGTACCAGAGAGGCTCAGGAAGAGGGTATTGACAGAGCTTCACACGGCGCATATTGGGATGTCTAGGATAAAATCCTTGGCGAGGAGCTACGTATGGTGGCCAAGACTAGACGTGGAAATAGAAGAAATAGTGCGGGACTGCAGGGCGTGTGCAGCACACCAGACAGCACCGCCTAAGGCTGAGTCTCACCCATGGGAAGATCCTATTCAACCTTTTGACAGGGTCCACATAGATCATGCTGGACCGTTCCGAAACCAGACATTTCTCATCATCGTCGATGCTTTTTCCAAGTGGTTGGAGGTATTTTCCGTAAGGAAGGTAAACACTCAAACCACTATCGACTGCTTAGAAGAAACCTTTGCTCGATTTGGACTTCGATTTCCATCAACATTGGTGAGTGACAATGGGACCAGCTTTACTTCCAGTGAATTCAAGAACTTTGTGCAAAGTAATGGAATTGTGCATCGGACAATTGCACCATACCATCCATCTTCGAATGGTCAGGCAGAAAGGTATGTGCAAACCCTTAAAAGGTCATTGAAGAAAATGATGGAGGAACCGGGTAAACTGCACGAAAAACTGAATGAGTTCCTAGCAGCTTTCAGAAGGACACCGCATACCATAACCCACAAATCACGGGCAGAGCTCTTATTCGGTAGAAAATTGAAAACTAAATTAGATTTAACAAAACCTAAAGAAGTAAGAGAAGAAATTGATAGGGGGGAGGGAAAGACAGAAATGGAAAAGCAGAGAAATTTCGAAGTAGGCGATCTAGTGATGGCGCGGATTTACAACGACCGGCTGAAGGATTGGATTCGAGGTGTGGTGAAGAGGAAGATCGGAGGACTGATGTACATCGTCGAGACGAAGGAAGGAATCACCATCCGCCGACATGTGGATCAGATGAGGAGAGGACCATCGAAATAAGGGTGGAGGAGTTGTTATATCGTTATCAATATTTAATATCATCGATCTTAAAAAAAACTAAAAAAAAAAAACATATGTCCTAATTTAGTTAATTAGTTTGTGTATGGCACTAAAATATATAGAATGATTATTACTGTTTAATTACTGCTTTCAAATATATTATTGTGTCAACTGTTTGATTCTGTTTCAAAATCTTTGGATTTTTTGTGCAATGTTAAAAAAAAATGAGTACAACCAATAAAAATAATTTTTCACAAATTGTTTTATTTTTTAATCCCATTTTAAACTTCATTTATCAATTTAAGGTTGGTATAAAAGAAACAAACATACATGATTTTAAAAATTCTTTCTTAAAAACTTAAAATGCAATAAATAATAATATATAATTATTTCGAATTATCCAAAAACCACTGACATTGTGGACTATTATTTTTATGATAACTGTAAGGTGAAATTGCACATGTTGATAAAGTTTTAAATTTCAAATTACAAAAGTAGCAAGTAGCAGTGTTTTTCCATCCTCTGATAAAACCGTTGAAGGCTAGCAGCATATGTTCAGGTTTCATATTTATTGTCTTGTTAGTGAATGTATTACGCCTTACTGATTCGATAGAAAGATCAACATTTTTCGGATTCATTTTCATCCAATGAGCCAAATTGTGAACTTGATTGAGGGAACATACATATTTAGTCCAGGATCTGTCTCGATGATATCGACATGTAATCGTGGTATCTGTCAACTTTTTTAGAGATGGACAGGAAAAGTTGTGAAGGTCGTAGACAGGCCTTTTCAATATATCTTCTAAAAATATACACTTTTCACAACCCTTGGCGTGTAAAAAGTCATATTGTTCCGTTGCTCTTGTAATAGTGATCATCAACTTGTCATATTCTATTTCACCATAATCCCATGAAGATTTTGCATCACCCCTAGATTTTCAGATAATTGATCATCTTGATGGGGAGGTTTGAAGAACCAGTGTTGCGCCGTCGATTGTTCTACATCTACTATCGAAAGCTCTTTTATTATGAAATCACGATGTCCGCCAACCACACCGATGTACGCTTGAAAATCGATGACTGCAACGCGATGAGAGGTAGGCTTAGACATGGCGTTCGCCATCTATCGTTTCAACTCGAATACTGAAGTAAATTCTGTACATGTCCGGGTATTTAATACAACTTTCTTACCAAACCAGTTCCCGCCTCGTATTCGACGATCCTGTCGTGTATCGTGAGACAGTAAGCTCTCGTATCGCTAATAAAGTTTTTGTTCATTTCGATTTCGAGTCTCATGTCTACTGTTGCATTTTTAATTGCTTCGCTTTGTTTAGAACAATCGATGATTACGATGAGGCGAGCTCCATAAAATCTTGTCTATTCAATAGCGGTTCAGGATTGTCTTTTCTGTAATAGCTGATTTGAAATATGCAATACATTTCGTAGAGAAGAGCCGTTTTTTCCTTGTCCCAATCTAAGTTGAGATCGTCATAAGGATACTGTTCCAAATTGAGGAATAACTTTACATTTCTTAAATCGCAGTGATCGAAGTTACTACAATCCTTATCTCTTCGTTTGAGTCTTCCGGTTTGAAAGGCGACGATCACATAACGTCACCCAAAGCAGTACACCTCTTCCAAAGCAGTACATCCCAAAGAGGTAATTCTTTTAAAACAGCTAAACATCGCATGGACCTTGAGCTTATAACCGGGCGGGAGGAGGTGTCCCACGCAGGTCTGGGTCAATTTTGGAGGCAACCTCCCTAACTGTATCCCTGCATGTGTAAGGTTATCTTTCTCTTCCAAGCAGTATGTCACAACGAGGCAAGTTTGTTCCTCTTCACAACACTAAATTACAAGTACATGCTAACCCAGCCTCTATAAAGTGGGTACCCTTGATTGGAAAATTAAGGGGAAAACCTCACGGTTGAGCGAGATCACGGTCAAATCACCTCCTTGCACGACCGCTGACCAAGAAACAGTACTCTTCCTTACATAGTACTGAACCCAAGACCTTTCATGGGTTGTAGTGGTACAGGTTTTTTCTTTTTTCATTTTGTTTAAGATATTTCTTTAGTCTTACAGTTTCAGCATCCCAACAGTTAGTTACTTTTTTAATAGGAAGATGTAAGGTTATGTTATTCTTACAATTCTCCAATGTTTACCTCTTATACTAATTCCACCCAACAAAGAATACAAATCTATATAAAAAAAAAAAAAAAAATTAATTTGTGTTAGACAGAAAAAATGAGTGGATATATAATATTATTTTATGTCAGGCACTAAATTTATAAAAAAATAAATAAAAAAAATATAAAAAAAAAATAACATGTATCAAACAAGAGGCCTATAAAGATAGGAGGCAGATCTGTAAATGCCAAGGAAGTTCGTTCGGCTATTATTGAAGACTTGGTTATGTTGAAAAATGTATAAATTAAACACAACTGATATATCATAGAAGTATGACAGATCACAGATGAGGTTAGCATCATTATATATGTATAATGAGTTGTGAAATAAAACTATATTGCGTTTCTCTGTAACCAAAGTTTATTTTAATTAATTACAAAACTTTTTATAATTTACATCACAGGTTTATTTTAATATGAAATCTTACCTGTAACCAAAGAAACAACAATATAAGTAACTATTTCACACCTGTTAACGTCAATAACTTATATTCAACTTGAAATTTAATAATCACGTTTGATCACATTCAATAGTGGTCACAATTAGTCTTATTTTCATATGTTTATAACCTTCCCGCTATCACACCTGTTCTTTCGGGATAAATCAATTACAATTCAAATTATATTAAAAGAAGTTCGGCGAACATCTTTTACATCTCCCCCCCCCCCTGGAGAAGATAAACAGTAACGCTATGTTGATCCTCCATTAACTTTATACTATATGCCTTTATGTCGGAACTGGAACAAGTTTTGTAATATGGAAAAAACCCGATTCTGGTTTCTTAAAGCCAATATCTATTTTGTAAATTGAGTTTGAAATTTTTTCCAAAATCTTAAATGGTCCTACTTTTAGTTCATCTAATTTTTTTCTGTTTAGTCGATTTCCGTTTTCAACATATACCAAATCTCCTACGTTCAATTCACAAATTCTACAAGATTTGTCTTTTTCGAAAACTGCAACTGACCTTTTTTCAGAATTCTTTTTATTTACTAAATGCTCAAAGCCCCTAATGATATTAAATAAATCATTGGTTTCCCTTAAGCTAATTCTATCAATTTTATCACATATAAAGTATGGCAGCCCCATAACAATGAGATCAATTAGAGTGGTCTGATCCATTAATTTATTTATTTCTAATAGAAGCCTTTCTTTTTTTAAGTCATATTCTAATAAAGAGCCTTGTAGATATTTGAATGACATAGCATACCTGACTGGCGTCCATCCCTTGTTTGTGTACGTTTTACAAAAGTTGTCGCTCCATGTTGACCAACCTGAGTTGATTGTATGTTTTATGAGCATCGAACTGTACCAATCTAGGCATGGTTCTTCTAGAAATAACCTAAGGGTTGCAATTATATCATTATCTTCTTCTATTCCCAATCGGTTACACTCACTCTCAAAAACATCCATCTATTGGTATTCATTTGGGGTTCTAAGTCCAAATTTCTGTATTACAAATTTCTCTGATACATTTCTTACATTATGACTTTCAGAAGTATCTTTATTCTTCCTAGAAAGAGTTTCCATCATTTTCGCCAATGCCTGTTCAGAAATGTCAGTAGCAAGAGCCTCCTGCTGCGTTGTTACCTCCTCTAACAAATAGCCCTTAAATTGCACATTCCCCTCTTCATCCATGTAAGTGTTTTTTATTGCTTCCGTTATTGAAATAAAAACCTGCCTTTTATCGTGTCTCTTTTGTAATGTATTTTTTACTTTTTCGTAAACTTGAGTTTTTGTTATTTCTTCGTGTAGTTTTGCAGGTTGGAATTTATCTGGAATAACAAAGGTTTGCTTAACCTTACCTGTAGTAGTAATTGCAGTTATGCAAATTATATTTGTTTTTTTATCTTCAGCAGCTTTAACTTCGAATTGAAATCCCAATTTCTCCATCCTTTTTTATAGCTGTAGCTAGTGTTGTTTTATAATGTGTTGTGAAATAAAACTATATTGCGTTTCTCTGTTAATTAATTTATAAACATGAGTGCTAAATGTGTTATCAAAACACCACTATCACTTGAACAACATTTAAAACAACTGTTGAAATTTCATGCCTAAAAGTATACATCTGAATTATCAAAACTAAACAAGTGAAATTATAAACTACAATCTAGATAATAATTATAACCTTCTATTTAATTTTTACCAAAACCTTTTTTTATACCATAGGGAATAAGTGAAATGTGTCGATAAATGATACGTTTTCAGTATATTAAATTAATTTGAAAAGTAAACAGTTGACTATTATCAAAGCAATTTCGATTTTATCCACTGATCGTAAAACTTGTTTAATAATGAATAATATGAGGCAGCTTTAATGTTTTATGTTATTTACGGTAAAATAACATTACCAATAGCATTATCAATAGGTGGACTATTTTGGGATCACAAAGCCTGGGATATTAAAATATTGAGTAATCACACATCTATAAAGTGGTTCGTTATTAGCTACACCATAATTTAGAAACGACATAATTTAAATGATACTCACTTTATGGAGAGGTGTACCTACACTGATCTCTGGCTTCCTATGTGCAGCCTGCATCTTTATATTTAAAATCGCATAATGGAATCCCTGTCAGCATTTCTGAATGAATGGAGCGGCATCCTATCGAATTGATAAGGTGTAATGCAATAGCTTACGTATCATATTCATTTAAATTATCCTATCGTTGCCAATGTCATTATTTAAAAATGAAATATTAATATTTAATGCAGAAAATTATAGTTTAATCGAATATTGGTTATTTAAAATTATTATATTGCTAATTTAATCATAAAATTTTATGAATTATTATCGTATAAAAGCTATTATTATACTTCTGATAATAGCAGAAGTATATCTCACCATCAGAATACGAGATATACTTCAAGTATCTATTTTAATCGATTTTATGTTAAAATATACAAAATATGAGCCTGATAAATAATTTTAGCTGCATATCACTCAAGAAGTTATTGTACAGTTCCCTCCCCAAATTAATAAATAAATAATAATACAGAAAAAACTTCTGTATTTTCTTAACTTTTAAGCGGAATTATTATTATCACATTGTTTTATTATATCTAAAAAAGTATATGTACCTATACCATAACACATAAAAATATAGATAATAATAGCATATTTTGTATAGCTATATATGAGTGATATTTTACAAACTTAAACAATCAAAATATGAATGAAATTTTGGGTTTATAATGGTAATGTTAAAGGTATAATTTGCCGTTGTCTTCATATTTTTGTTTTGATTGTTAGGTCTTGATATTGAAAGAGGGAGAGCAACTCTCAGGAAAGACGGGATCTGTAAGAAAATTGTTAAAATCTTATAAAATTATAAGAAAAGTATGGAATCCAAAGAATGAAGAAGTATGAATTAAAGAAAATATATGGTAATTTGACATAAACTTTGTTAAATTTATATAAATATTGTAAAAAATGTAGAAAATGCATGAGAATTTGTACATATGTTGTTTATAAAATGATCTGAAACCTTTAAATAAGATATGAATTTTTATGAAAATACCGTAATGGAGAAGTAAGGAAGAAAGAAAGTAGATATAATCAGTACGAATAAGTAAGATATAAAGATATTATACATTTATTAGTTATAAAAGTTGTAAAACATGAAGAAAATGTATTAGAATTTGTTCGAAATTTGTTAAAATCCTATACAAATATATAAAAGATATGAAAAACAAAGAAAAAAATATCTGATCGTAGAAGTCAGAATAAAAGAAAATATACGGTTATTTCTTATAATACCTAGTACTTAAATTTATATAAAAGTTGTAAAAATGTAGAAAATGCATTAGAATTTATACGAAGATTGTTAAAATCTATCAAAATGACAGGACATATAGGAAATTAATAGAAAAATATCATTACGAAGAAGTAAGATATAAAGAAATTATATGTTTATTTGTTATAAAAATGTAGAAGATACACAATAATATGTAAGAAAATTGGTAAAATCTCATAAAATTATAAGGAAAGTATGAAAATCAAAGAAACCAGCCAGAAAGAAGAAGTATGAATTAAAGAAAATATATGGTTGTTTGACATAAACTTTGTTAAATTTATATAAAAGTTGTAACAATGTAGAAAAGTTGTAAAAATGTAGAATTTGTACGAAAATTGTTAAAATCTAACAAAATGACTGGACAAATACTAAATTAAAAGAAAAATATCAGTGCGAAGAAGTAAGATATAAAGATATCATATATTTATTTGTTATAAAAGTTGTAAAACATGAAGAAAAAGTATTAGAATTTGTACGAAATTTGTTAAAATCCTATAAAGTTATATAAAAGATATGAAAACCAAAGGAAAAAATATCCGATAGTAGCAGTCAGATTAAAAGAAAATATATGGTTATTTCTTATAATACCTAGCAGGAGTCAGAATAAAAGAAAATATATGGTTATTTCTTATAATACCTAGTACTTATAAATTTATATAAAAGTTGTAAAAATGTTGAAAATGCATTAGAATTTGTACGAAAATTGTTATAATCTAACAAAATGACTAGGCAAACACGAAATTAAAAGAAAAATATCGCTACAAAGAAGTAAATAATGAAGATATTATATGTTTATTTTTTATAAAAATGTAGAAGATGCACAATAATTTGTAAGAAAATTGTTAAAATCTCATAGAATTATAAGAGGGCCACCATTGAGAAAAAAAATAACTTTTGATGATTATGTGACTGCCCTATTCCTAGTAAACGTTGCTATTTTTCTTTTTTTTTTATAAAAGCTGTAAAAATGAAGAGAATATAAAGAATTTGTACGAAATTTGTTAAAATCTTATAAAATTCTTTAAAAAAGATGAAATTCAACAGAATAATATGAGAACGAAGCAGTAAGAAATAGGTTGATACTCTACGAATCACTTTAGTTTATACGTTATTTACTTGAATAATAACAGTTGTGACACTCTAAAGGTGTGCCCCTCATTTTGCCAATGGTTAAGGTTGGCCAATTTGCAATTTGTGACATTTTGACCGCATTTACAATGCAAAATGCATTTGCGGAGTCAAAATGGACTTTAGACCCTGGGATTGCCCAGCGTTAACCACCACGTGGTCGCGGGCCTTGCCAACCTTAACTATTTCTCAACAGTGGCCCTCTTTATCCCTTTTGCTCTTTTCATTTCTTGTCCCCGAACCCGTAAAGCATACATTTTGGCTCGGAGGTCCACAAATTCAGAGATGGGTTCGCCATTAGTTTCATCTTCATATTCTCTTCATTTTTACAGCTTTTATAACAAAAAAATTAACAACACTTACAAGGAATAACCGTATATAATTTCTTTCTTCCTTCCTTCTACATTACGGTATTTTTATAAAAATCCATATCTTAATTAAAGGTTTCATATCATTTTATAAGATTTAAACAACATCTGTACAAATTCTCATGCATTTTCTACATTTTTATAACTTTTACATAAATTTAACAAAGTTTATGTCAAATAACCATATATTTTCATACTTATGGTCAAACAACCATATATTCATACTTCTTCATTCGTACATGTTTCTTTGGATTTTATACTTTTCTTATAGTTTTATGAGATTTTAACAATTTTCTTACAAATTATTGTGCATCTTCTACATTTTTATAAGAAATAAACATATAATATCTTCATTATTTACTTCTTTGTAGCGATATTTTTCTTTTAATTTCGTGTTTGCCAGTCATTTTGTTAGATTATAACAATTTTCGTACAAATTCTAATGCATTTTCAACATTTTTACAACTTTTATATAAATTTATAAGTACTAGGTATTATAAGAAATAACCATATATTTTCTTTTATTCTGACTCCTACTAGGTATTATAAGAAATAACCATATATTTTCTTTTAATCTGACTGCTACGATCGGATATTTTTTCCTTTGGTTTTCATATCTTTTATATAACTTTATAGGATTTCAACAAATTTCCTACAAATTCTAATACGTTTTCTTCATGTTTTACAACTTTTATAACAAATAAATATATGATATCTTTATATCTTACTTCTTCGCATTGATATTTTTCTTTTAATTTAGTATTTGTCCTGTCATTTTGTTAGATTTTAACAATCTTCGTATAAATTCTAATGCATTTTCTACATTTTTACAACTTTTATATAAATTTAAGTACTAGGTATTATAAGAAACAACCGTATATTTTCTTTTATTCTGACTTCTGCGATCAGATATTTTTTCATTGGTTTTCATATCTTTTATATAATTGTATAGGATTTTAACAAATTTCGTACAAATTCTAATACATTTTCTTCATGTTTTACAACTTTTATAACTAATAAATGTATAATATTCTTATATCTTACTTATTCGTACTGATTATATCTACTTTCTTTCTTCCTTACTTCTCCATTACGGTATTTTCATAAAAATTCATATCTTATTTAAAGGTTTCATATCATTTTATAAGATTTAAACAACATAGGTACAAATTCTCATGCATTCTCTACATTTTTTACCATTTTTATATAAATTTAACAAAGTTTATGTCAAATTACCATATATTTTCTTTAATTCATACTTCTTCATTCCGATATGTTTCTTTGGATTTCATACCTTTCTTATAATTTTATAAGATTTTAACAATTTTCTTACAAATCCTGTCTTTCCTGATAGTTGCTCTCCCTCTTTCAATATTAAGACCTAACAATCAAAACAAAAATATGAAGACAACTGCAAATTATACAAAATATGTTATTATTATCTATATTTTTATGTTTTATGGTATAGGTACATATACTTTTTTAGATATAATAAAACAATGTGATAATAATAATTCCGCTTAAAAGTTAAGAAAATACAGAAGTTTTTTCTGTATTATTATTTATTTATTGATTTGGGGAGGGAACTGTACAATAACTTCTTGAGTGATATGCAGCTAAAATTATTTATCAGGCTTATATTTTGTATATTTTAACATAAAATTGATTAAAATAGATACTTGAAGTATATCTCGTATTCTGATGGTGAGATATACTTCTGCTATTATCAGAAGTATAATAATAGCTTTTATACGATAATAATTCATAAAATTTTATGATTAAGTTAGCAATATAATAATTTTAAATAACCAATATTCGATTAAACTATAATTTTCTGCATTAAATATTAATATTTCATTTTTAAATAATGACATTGGCAACGATAGGATAATTTAAATGAATATGATACGTAAGCTATTGTATTACACCTTATCAATTCGATAGGATGCCGCTCCATTCAATACTGACAGGGATTCCATTATGCGATTTTAAATATAAAGATGCAAACTGCACATAGGAAGCCAGAGATCAGTGTAGGTACACCTCTCCATAAAGTGAGTATCATTTAAATTATGTCGTTTCTAAATTATGGTGTAGCTAATAACGAACCACTTTATAGATGTGTGTGAGATGATATCATTTATTATCTCTACTATACTGCATGTTTGTAACATCCTTGTTCTAATGTTTTATACAATGTTACCTACTATTTATTTAAACATGTGTTCATAAAATTTCAATTAAAGCCTTCAATTCTAAAAGGTATTTTATTTCAATTTAATTGACATTTTATATATCTGTCTTATATCGAAATTTTATGACTACAAAGTGCTAGTACATATACAATCGAAGAAATGAACAAATTCTTAGAACCAGCTAGACTCGATGTAGAACCGACATCTACTAACGCCACGGATGAATGGACGCACTGGTTCAAAACATTTTCTAACTTTTTGAAGGCTGTTCTTGCTAAGAGAGAGGAGGGAGACAAATCTCCGGAAAACGAGGTAAAACTTAATCTTCTAATTAATTATGTAGCTCCATCTGTATTTAGATATATCTCTGACTGTACTAAATACAAGGAAGCAATTAAAGCTTTACAAAGGATTTACGAGAAACCTAAGAACGAGGTTTTTGCCCGTTACACTCTAGCTAATCGTCGTCAGCTACCTCATGAAAATCTTGAATCGTTTTTACAGGCTTTAAAGGATCTTAGTAAACCATGCGATTTTAAGGCTGTCACAGCAGAGAAAAATAGAGATGATGCCATCCGTGATGCCTTTATTACTGGACTCTCTTCAAGCGAAATACGCCAGAGATTACTTGAGAGTAAAACTCTAGAGTTAGGTGAGGTTTTTAACCTATCTTTAGTCTTAGAATCAGCGGCTCGTTAATCAGCTTCATATCAGACTTCCAATTTAAATTCTGTTGCTCAAACTAATAGTCAGCAGCATTCCGTTGAAACTTTAAAAGATGAATCGGGGTCGAATTCAGATGATCAGGCATTGTGTGCTTCTTCTTCCCGATGCTATTTCTGTGGAGGCCAGAGGCATCCCAGAGAGAAGTGTCCAGCTCGGAAAGTTGCTTGTAAATTCTGTTCCAAACTTGGTCACTATGCTAAGGTGTGCTTGGGGAAGCAGAGAAAGGTTTCGCACAACTCTTCAATAACAACAGCTGCTGTTAGTAAACAATCATTTGTCGCATCCGCTCCTTCTTGCCTCTTTAAATCTGTCATTCGCGTACTTGTTAACGGAGTCGAAATAGACGCATTAGTTGATACTGGGAGTTCAGAGAGCTTCATTAGTTCTAAGGCTGTCAAGAGTAATAACTTTAAAGTTCAACCTACAATAAGCAATATTGCAATGGCTTCAACCTCTCACCGGTCTACTGTCAAACATTGCTGCGTATGCTCACTCGATATTCTCGGGCATGGATATAAATCAGAAAAGCTACTAGTCCTCCCGGAGCTATGTGCTGATGTTATTGTCGGCCATGACGTCCTTCAAAATCATTCCAGTCTCGAAGTAAAATTTGGTGGGAAAAAAGATCCTATAAAAATATGCTCTGTTTCTGCAGCTGAAGTGACTCCAGCTCGTCTGTTCTCCCATCTCACTCCCAATATCAAGCCTATTGCTGTAAAATCTCGAAAGCATTCGAGAGAGGATTACATTTTTATAAAAAATGAAATACAAAAGCTCCAGGAGGAAGGAGTAATTGAACTTAGTCAGTCACCTTGGAGAGCTCAAGTTCTTGTGATTCGCAACGAGAATCATAGGAAGCGAATGGTGGTTGATTATTCCCAAACAATAAACAGATTCACACAACTAGATGCATATCCGCTCCCTCGTATAGATGAATTAGTCAATCGAGTGGAATCATGGAATTATTTCAGCACCATAAATTTGAAAAGCGCATATCACCAGATTCCTATTCCAGTTGAAGATAGACCTTACACAGCATTCGAGGCTGTGGGTAAACTTTGGCAGTCTTGCAGAATCTCCTTTGGCCTAACGAACGGTGTTGCTGCTTTTCAAAGGAAAATTGATGAGATAAGGGATCTAGAAAAACTGGAAAATACAGAAGCTTACCTGGATGATGTAACTATCGGAGGAAAAACTAAAGAAGAACACGACAGACACCTCGAGCGCTTCATGGCTGCGGTTCGTAAGTATAAATTAACTATTAATAAAGAAAAGTCTAAATTTTGGCATACTTCAATCAAAATTCTTGTTTATTTGATTGAAAATAATACTGTAAGACCAAACCCCGACAGAATCGAGTCACTGCTTAAAATTCCAGTCCCGACAAACAGCCAAGCTTTGAAGCGAACAGTAGGGCTTTTTTCTCATTTTTCCAAATGGGTAAGGTCTTTTTCTGAGAAAATTCACCCACTGAGCTCAACAAGCCGTTTCCCATTGTCTCCTGAAGCTATCAGCGCTTTTGAAACTCTAAAATCAGAGATTGCAAACGCCACCATGACGCCTGTACTTGATGATGTTCCATTTATTGTAGAAACAGACGCCTCTGAAGTAGCTATTGGAGCTATTCTCTCACAAAACTCCAAGCCTGTCGCCTTTTTCTCTCGAACATTGTCCACTTCAGAGCGTAAACATTCGTCAATTGAAAAAGAGGCCCAAGCTATGGTAGAGGCCATTCGTTACTGGAGGCAATACCTCGTTGCTCGGCACTTCACTGTTTTAACCGATCAGAAGTCGGTTTCTTACATGTTCAGCTCAACCATGACTTCCAAAATAAAAAACGATAAAATAATGCGTTGGCGTTTGGAATTATCTAATTATTCCTCCGACATTATTTATCGACCTGGGCTTGCGAATACTGCCGCTGATGCAATCTCCCGCTACTGCTCTTCTTCCTACAGCCTGAGTAATCTTCAAGACCTCCATAGCAAACTTTGTCACCCAGGTGTGACAAGGATGACCCATTAAGAACCTTCCCTATTCTGTTGAAGAAATCAGGCGTATCACATCCACTTGTAATATCTGCAATCGGGTCAAGCCCAGATTTACGAAGTTTGAAGGCACATTAATAAAAGCCACACAGCCGTTTGAAAGACTGAGTGTAGATTTCAAAGGTCCACTACCTTCCAAAACTAGGAACAAATATATTCTAACAATTGTGGATGAGTACAGCCGATTCCCGTTTGCGTTCCCGTGTCCTGATATGACATCATCTACTGTCATCAAATGTTTAAAGAATATCTTCAGTGTATTCGGTACCCCAAGCTACATTCATTCTGATAGAGGTGCGTCTCTGATATCCCTTGAAGTGAAGGATTTCTTGGAGTGTCTTGGCGTAGCGACCAGCAGGACAACACCGTACAATCCACGAGGAAATGGCCAATGTGAGCTACAACGGTATTATTTGGCAAACTGCTATGCTTGCTGTTCACTCAAGAGGCCTAAGTGAAGCTCATTGGGAGATAGTGCTTGACGATGCTCTTTATTCTATCAGGTCTCTATTATGCACAGCTACTAACTCCACTCCACACGAAAGACTTTTTAGTTATCAAAGAAAATCACCTAATGGAGTATCCCTACCGACTTGGCTTATGAATTCTGGGAAGGCTCTCCTAAGATCCTCTAGCCGAAGAAGCAAGTACGATCCATTAGTTGAAGAGGTCGAACTCCTTGAAGCTAACCCCTCGTATGCACATATTCGATTTCCAGACGGACGTGAAGATACAGTATCCCTCAGAAATCTAGCTCCTGCAGGGACGGAGGTAAGAGCAGTTCATCCGTCAAATCAAGATTCAAACCTTAATGAAAGTCAACCCAACTTCGCTATTCAAGAGGAACCGACCCATGCTATAAGAAACAGCGAAGGACAGGAAACATCTCTTCGAAGTTCTACTGAGGCTGAGACTGAAGTACCCTCTCTTCGAAGATCCAGTAGACTCAAGACCTGACCTGGATACCTGAATGATTATGTCACTTCTGCTATTTCTTAAGGGGGGATGAATGAGATGATATCATTTATTATCTCTACTATACTGCATGTTTGTAACCTCCTTGTTCTAATGTTTTATACAATGTTACCTACTATTTATTTAAACATGTGTTCATAAAATGTCAATTAAAGCCTTCAATTCTAAAAGGTATTTTATTTCAGTGTGATTACTCAATATTTTAATATCCCAGCCTTTGTGATCCCAAAATAGTCCACCTATTGATAATGCTATTGGTAATGTTATTTCACCATTATAATATATCAGATATCATCAAACAAGAAATAGCATTTTTTACAGCAACATGAACAGTCTGAATGTTTTTATCATACGCCTATTTCACTTTATGAATGCGCAGATACTCTGAACATTCCATAAATCATAAATCTTAATACATATATATATATATATATATTGTTTTCATTGTTCTAGAGTGTTGACAGGTTTTTGTTGCTATCGTAGGCTATTCCATTAAAGCTGCCTCATATTATTCATTATTGAACAAGTTTTACGATCAGTGGATAAAATCGAAATTGCTTTGATAATAGTCAACTGTTTACTTTTCAAATTAATTTAATATACTGAAAACGTATCATTTATCGACATAGTTCACTTATTCCCTATGGTATAAAAAAAGGTTTTGGTAAAAATTAAATAGAGGTTTATAATTATTATCTAGATTGTAGTTTATAATTTCACTTGATGGTTTAGTTTTGATAATCAGATGTATACTTTGTTGTTTTCAATGTTGTTAAAGTGATAGTGGTGTTTTGATAACACATTTAGCACTCATGTTTATAAATTAATTCTAATTTTTTTTGTAATTTTTGACTAGCTAATATCACTACCTTTACTATTTTACAGTCAAGGATTAACATGGATCCTCATAATGATTATATTCACCGGTTTTTGGGTAATCTTATTAGTACCACAATTCGCTGGAACTACAGCAAATTAATAATTATTTAACAAGTTTTCTAACACCATTTCAACTAAATGGTGAGTATTATTTTGTTTTATGAGTATTGTTATTGTTGCGAGTTGTTATAAATTTTGAATGGTATATACATATATATCAATGGTGTATACATATAAACATACTTATTAATAATAATTTTACAATCATATTAATTTATTTTATACATGTTCTTTATTTTTTCATAATTAATGTATGTATATGGATATTCATTGATAGCCATAATTAGCTATCAATTTATTATTCAGTCAATTGATAAGATATTATAAAGATGCTTTCTTCACGGTTTCATCTATTCTATCTCGTGGTTTCATCTAATTTACATCAAACTCTCTTAGATTTTATTTAAAAATTTAAATTTTAGGGAAAAAGACGGATGCATATATAATGATGCTAACCTCATCTGTGATCTGCCATATTTCTATGATATATCAGTTGTGTTTAATTTATACATTTTTCAACATAACCTAGTTTTCAATAATAACCGAACGAACTGCCTTGGCATTTACAGATCTGCCTCCTATCTTTATAGGCCTCTGGTATGATACATGTTATTTTTTTTTTTTTTTATTTATTATTTTTTTTTTTTATATAGATTTGTATTCTTTGTTGGGTGGTATTAGTTTAAATGACAAACAATCCTAATAACTGTGTTTATTTTGAACAGATGAGGAAATCAATGACCAGAGGATGCATAACTGCCAGGATTGCATCGAGGCCTATTATTCTGATCCTGCTATTGTCAATCACCAGCAGGAAGTTAACACCTCTCATTTATATGAGAGTTCTGTAAGAGAAGTAATCGACCTGACTCTGGATGAGGATACTCAGTAAGTACATACCTGTCTTAAAAAGATTGTATATAATATTATTAATAAAGACATTATTTTAGTCTATTCTATTCTGATTTATTTATGAACCCTTGTAAAAAGTGCGAATAGGAACAGATAAAATAAACTTAATATATATTAAATATTTATTAAATATAATATAGATTTTAGAATTTAATGTAATGTTTCATTGGAAAGACTTTGTAAAATTCTAATTATTAGTAAATAGTAACCGATCTCAGCTATAACGGTCAAGAGACCGAGCCGTAATTAAGTTCACAAAACAACCTGTTTTAAAAAAAATGTATAGGTTATAACATTATTCTATTCTGATGTATGTATGAACTCTTCTAAAAAGCTTGGATAGGAACAGATCAAATAAACTTAATATATATTAAATATTTATTAAATATAATATCGATTAAAGAATATAATGTAATGTTTCACTGGAAAGGCTTTGTAAAATTCTAATTATTAGTACCAATCTCAGCTAAGGGTCAAGAGACCGAGTCCTAATTATGTTCAAAAAACAACCTGTTTTAAAATGGATGTATATAATATTATAAATAAAGAGATTATTTTAATCTATTCTATTCTGATTTATTTATCAAATTAGGTGGTTAAGATATAGTAGTACTCTAAAGTACTAGTGCGGCATATTCAGAATATCTTACGGGCTTTATAATGCCCAGTGCTTCCAATCTATCCAGTTCACGTTTTAATGGCTCGCGTAAAGCAAATGGAACCACCCTAGCTCGACAAAAAGCTGGTGTTACGTTTTCTTTAAATCGGAGTTTTACTTCCATATCCTTGCAGTAGCCAATTCCCTCCTGAAATAACTTTGGAAATTTCTTTAATATTTCTTGCAGTCTTGGCCTTATTCAATGGATTATTAGCTGTATCTTGTTTTTCTAAATGAGAAAAACAGCTTAATCTGCCCAAATCTAAATTTAATAATGGTTAATTCCATTCCAACCCTAGCAAATTCTTCCCATTTGGTGCTTCAGCGACAACAATCGGCAGTTTCTTCGAATTTCCTCTCCAAGTAGCTTCAACTTCAGCTTCTCCAATGGAAAAGCGGCTTTCGTAAAGGTCGAAGCACGAGGGATAACCTAGTTAGGCTAGAGACGGACATCAATGAAGCTTTTAACAAAAGGGGGAAGGTCCTAGCTGTTTTTATTGACCTGGAAAACGCATTTGATAGAGTATGGAGGAACAAATTCTAGACGTTTTATTGAGCATAGGTATTGACGGATACATGCTAGCACTAATAGACTATTTTTTAAAGATAGAACTTTCTAAGTGAGAAACGGTTCAACTTTGTCGGAGTCTTTCATGCAGGAGAATGGCGTTCCACAAGAAAATGACATATCAGCAGCTCTTTTCGCAATCGCGTTGAATCCTCTACTCAGAATCATACAAACACCAGTCAAGTCTATGCTCTATGCGGATGATTTGGTAATTTACTGTTTAGGAAAATAAATCCCGGAACTATATAAAACTATTCAAAAAATATTGAACCGAGTCAATAACTGGTTGACAACGCATGGATTCCGTATATCTATCACAAAAACCGTCAGCGTAATTTTTACAAAGAAAAAACCATTACCACTACCCACGCTTAAAATTGAAGATACTGCCATTGTTAATCAGGATTCCGTACGTTATTTAGGCCTCATCTTTGATTACAGATTAAATTGAACCGAAAATATTAAACTACTTAAAATAAATTGTTTAAGATCATTAAATCTTCTCAAATGCTTGACCAACACGTTTTGGGGCGGTGACTGGAAAAGCATGTTAACTCTGTACCGAGCCTACATTAGATCTAAACTCGACTACGGCTGCATGGCTTATGGATCTGCATCCCCCAGAAGTCTCAAAATGTTAGATAGCATACACCACAGTGGATTAAGGTTAAGCACAGGAGCCGTCCGTTCCATCCCTACTTTGAGCATTTGCTTCGAAGCCGGAGAACCACCACTTGAATTCCGAAGAACAATCATATTACTCTCATATTACATTTCCTTAATATCCTCACAACGTCCGCTAAACGACCTACTTTTAAAATACATGACACCCCCCAACGAACCAAACAGTAACGCATTAAGAAAATCCTATACCAGAAGAGTCTTTTCGTCCCTCACAGAATTGAACATAAGAATCCCGGAAATATTACCTAAAACCATATCAACCAAGGAGCCATGGACCATACCACAGCCAAAAATTGATTTATCTTTAGTGAAACATATAAAAAATCACACTCCACCCATAGTATTTAAAACAGAATTCCAGAAAATAAAAAATGAGCTCACTGATTCTACACATGTTTACACTGACGTCTCGAAGAAAGAAAACAGCCCTGGAGCTGCCTTTACCTATGACCATCAAACGCATTCCTTCTCACTAAATTCAGATTGCAGTATATTCACAGCAGAACTTTTATCAATCTATAAGGCACTATAAATAATCATACCAGGTAACAATAAAGTCGTGATATTTTCTGATTCCCTATCCGCTCTAATAGCTCTAAGCATAGTGCGCAAGCACTCATAGTAAACCTCTTCTAGGAGATAGACAGCCTAAAGACAGCCACAGTTTTCTGCTGGATACCGGATCATACCGGTATTGAAGGTAATGAGGAGGCTGACAGAGAAGCTAAGAAAGGGATCATAGAAGGCATCCACTATGCGAAAGTCCCCGCATTGGAATTAAGCCCCAAACTACTTTGGACATCGTGGGAATCATTATGGGATGCTCAAACAGATAACAAGTTAAGGGTACTAAAAAGAAGCGTTCAGTCATGGAGCACCTCATTTTCTGGAAAGAGAAAGGAAGAAGTGGCCCTAACCCGACTGCGGATAGGACATGCAAGATTCAGCCACGAATATTTAATGAAAGGAGAACCCCCTCCCTTGTGGAGTAAGAAACAGTGTAAATCATGTTTTAGATGAATGCTTAATTTATCAAAAACAAAGAGAGTAACATGGGCTACCGCAACTAATTTGTGAACTTCTGGGAAACGATCCTTTTACCACATCAAAATTACTTCAATTTTTAAGGGCCACAAAACTTATTAATCTTATTTAAAAATACTATAACAATATCAATATCTTCTTAAAATAGTGACGATAATATTATCTGGAAAATAAAATTAAGTAAAATAATTTATTATAAGTTAATAATAACTCCACCTCAATCGTTCTGGTATTATCCTATCCAATTTCCAGTATTAATATATATTTTATCTATCTATCCAGGATTAATTTAAATTGTCAAAAAACTAGTATTAATCTAAATTGTTAACCAGTATTAATCTAAATTGTCAAAAAACTACCTTAAGAGTTGGACGATAATGACCTTAATGGTCGACTTGTCCTTAAAGAAAAAAAAAGTGGATAGCTGAAAGGATACGGTAGTCAGATGGAACCTAGCCTGGACTGCTTCCTCGAAATCAGGGAGTCTCCACAGATTTGTTCCCCTCATCACATCCCACAATTATAAAAGAATACTAAGTACTGACTACAAACTGACACAAATTCTTACTGAACACAGACAAACTAAGCAATACTTAACACGCTTTAACATACTGCACAATGACAAGTGCCCAGACGAAGGACAAATACATAATTTTCGACACCTAATATTTGACTGCAAAAACCTGGACCATATTCGGGCAAAACTTATACAGAACGTTCTTTGGAAACGAGGGACATGGCCTGACACAGAACAGAGACTGATGACAAAATTTAAAAAAGACTTCCTGGAATTTATTATAATTATTAGGAAAATAGACTTTGACCGGCTGACTGACGAATGTTGGAAGGCGGTTTAAATTATTTGTATTTATTAGCTTTGTACATAGCTTGTAGCGCTTTTTATTTTAATTTGTTTTGGTTTACTTGTTTTTATTTTTTTTATTTGTTATTTTATTTCTAAGGTTTTATTATTTATTTATTGTTATTTTATTAATATTATTAATAATAATTGTATATCATAAACCTTAACTTTTTAACGGTTGCTATATTGCTACATTTGGTAACTTTTCATTTTTAGTTTCTGTTTATGTTGCTACTTAGTGATTTATGTTTCTATTGCTACTTTATATTTATGTTGCTACTTAGTTTATATTTATATTGTTTTCTTGTTTTGTGTTTACATTGCTACTTTAGTATGTATAATTATATTGCTACTTTTGTTTTATTTATATTGCTACTTTTGTTTATATTTATATAAGGATATTCCAATGAATAAACTCTCAGCTGCTCTGTAAAAAAAGTTTTTATTTTTAATAATTACAAATAAAATTTATCACACATTAAACTTAATATTCCTAAAACATTTTTCTAAACACTTACCTGTAAAAAAAAAAAGACCGTCACTAAAAGTTTATTCTTAGGTAAGCGTTTCTTAATAACATTTCAAATCGACTGCTCACAATATTTTAAATCAAATGTTTTATCATTCACTGTAACCATATGTTTTAATTCATAAATACAAATAACTTATCACTCACACACCTGCTTCCACTTCTCTCACTCAAGTCCATAGCAAAAATTAAATTAATTAAGAAATATATTTTCTTTACATTTATATTGCTACTTTTGTAACATTTATTTTTTATTTTGTGTTTTTCGTAAATAACATAATCTAGGTATAAATAATTATAATTTGTTCACGATATAATGTAATATGTAATATATGTAATGTGTAATATATGTGATACAACTTTTATCCATAAATAACCGAAGTATTTCTATTTTCTCTTCATCTGTGATTACATCAAATCGGATGCATCCTTTTTCAAAAACATCCATCCACTCTTTGGCATTCGAATGTTTGCTAGTAAATTTTTCAATCAACAACTTCTCTGCTACATATTTTAGGTTATGGTGTTTTGTTGCCTCTGTATTTTCTAATAACTTCTCAAGCAATTTATCTAATTTACCAGTTTCTTTTTGAGGAGTATAACACGGTTTTTCTTGATCCATTTCTTCTAGATATTGATCCTCGAATTGTAAATTCCCGTCCTCATCTATGTATGTTCTTTCGAGTTCTTCTGTCATTGTTAACCATACTCTCCTTATCTGGCACCTCTTCTTTATACTATTTTTTACTTTAGCATAAGCAGATGTTTTTTGTATTTCTGTATGAAGACTCGCTGATTGTAGCTCTTCTGGTATTGCATACACTTTATTGTCATTTGTGGCTATAGAAGTTATAGAGAGAATGTTTGACTTACCATCACTCAACAAAGTAAACTCAAAAAGAAGTTTCTCCATGTTCAGCAGACTTTTGTAAACAGAAATGACGTTTTATAAGGTTATTCCAATGAATAAACTCTCAATAGTTGCTCTGTAAAAACACATTTTATAAAAAAAAAATTAAACCGACTTCGAAAACTAGAAACCAGTAAAAATAAATGCACTAAAAAGTATGAAATAATTACCTTCTGATTTTTATGAATACGCAGCAAAATTGAAAATCGTATGAAAAGCGGAAAAACGCATTAAAACGGATAATTTTATTTTGATTAGTACGAATACATACCAACTGTTAATAAAAATGATTAAATTAAAATATTAAATACCATGTTCAATACTTAACAATCTTTTCGGAGGCGGCGCAAAATAGAAAATCTATAGGGAATATTAAGATTTTTCTAATTTTTAGTGTTAACAATTTTGAATTTTGCGCCGCCTCCGAAACGATTGTTAAGTATTGAACATGGTATTTAACATTTTAATTTAATAATTTTTATTAACAGTTGGTATGTATTCGTACTAATCAAAATAAAATTATCCGTTTTAATGCATTTTTCCGCTTTTCATACGATTTTCAATTTTGCTGCGTATTCATAAAAATCAGAAGGTAATTATTTCATACTTTTTAGTGGCGGAAGATAATTTCTAATATAAGCTGGAAGGGAGCAATGCGTTGATTTCTAAAAAAAAAATGATATGTTTTTTTTTTTTATACAGATTTTAAGTGCATTTTGAACTGATTTCGGGTTTTCGAAGTCGTTTTTTTTATTTATTTATTTTTTTTATTTTTTATTTGGTACCCCTCTTTAGACACAAGTGATTCCTTAGTTTGTTGTTCTATCCATTGGTTCCTTAGTTTGTTGTTCTATCCATAGAGATCTATTACGTGGGTCCCTCACGAAATAAAAGTCAGCCCACCCAGGTAGCGCCATACCACGTTCGTCAATCCCGTGTCTTTTTATTATAATTATATCAATTTTAATCAACTTTGTATTATAATAGTCACATTATCCATTTTATGAATATGCACAGAAAATTGAAAATCGTTTGCGGTAGATGCAGTACACACCTTTCAACACCCTGTCTACTTTGATTTTTTGTAAAGACCAATTTTCCATCGGGAAGACATACACAAATTTTTTTCCACAATGACTTTTTTTTTCCTTTGCCGAATATTGTCTTCGGTACTTGTTTATTTCATACATACATCTGCGTTCCGAGAGGAGGTGTTCAGTTTTGTTCGGCTCTAACATTAATTCGGCAAATTCAAGATGTCGTAGGTATGCCACTGAACAGTTGAGATTTTGGCCGTTTTTCGACCAGTTTTACTGGGAAATATAATACACAACATTTACGTTTGTTATTTCGGTATCTGAGAATATGACTGCCTCGAAATGGAAACAATTCTTGACAAATGACTATCTTTAAGAATTTCGTCTCTAGACTCTCTTATCGAGTGCCAACCTAGAGACGTTATCGTAACTTAAAGAAAAAAAATTAAACAATTCACCATCATAGATGGAATAGGAGATGGAAGAAAACAATATTAATTTTTTTTAGCGGGATGTATTTATTTCATGACTGGAATTATAATAAGTCCATATTATAGTCTAATCCATAATATTTTCCTTAATTTTCAAACCAAATTTAAGCTCAGTTAATACTACTACTACTAATAGTTCGGCCCAACAACCCAGTGATGGGTCCTTGACTCCACCAACAGCTTCCGCAAATCGTCGCGGTTTTGAGCAGCTGCCATCCAGTTGGTCACACCAAGGATTTTTCCCGCATCAGTCGTGACTCCTTCACTCCACCTTAGCCTGGGTCTTCCTCGTCTTCTTGTCCCATATAAAGGCTCTGTCAGCAACTTCCTTGGCAAATCCTCTTCACTCATGCGAGCCACATGCCCTGCCCACCGCAATCGGCCCATTTTGATGACCTGGAAAAATTCAGCTCTCTGAATGCGTCATATATCTCTTGGTTCTTGCGTCTCCTCCAGTTTCCATCATTTGTATTCACTCCTCCGAATATCCTGCGAAGAATTTTCCGTTCGAACATAAAAAGGTCTTGTTCGCATACCTTGGTTGTTGTCCATGTTTCCGAGCCGTACATCAGGACAGGACGAATGATGGTCTTGTATAGGTGTAACTTTGTTTGCCGAGAGAGTATGCGGCCACCAAGCTGTTTCCTCAAACCGAAGTAGCACCGGTTGGCAGAGACAATTCTTCTTCTAACATCAACATCTACTTGGTTACCCTGGGTTACCGTTGAGCCCAAATATACGAAATCGGAGTCCTTTTCAAACATGTACTCCACCTGGGTGTCTCTTCAGTCACCAAGTACTTTGTCTTTGCCTGGTTCATGCTGAGCCCCAGTCTCCTTGCAGGACCCACCAGCGCCAAGAACGCCTCCCTGACAGCTTGTAGAGAGCGGCCAATGATATCCACATCATCCGCGTATGCTAAGAGTTGTACGTTCCGGTTAAAGATCGTCCATCCAACTTGCACGCCAGAATCTCTCACAGCCTTCTCTAGGGCAATATTGAAAAGGCATCTCCTTGACGCAGCCCCTTAGTCGCAAGGAATTCCGCAGACATATCTCCACCGACGCAAACCGAGCACATTACCTCATTCATCGTCAGTCTTAACAGGCATATGAGCTTCTGTGGGATTCGGAGTTCCTCCATTGCACGGTAAAGCTTTTCGCGGTCGATGATATCATATGCTGCTTTGAAATCGATGAAGAGGAGGTGCGTCTTCAGTTTATATTCGTATCCTCTCTCCAATAGGGTCCTCAAGCTAAAGATCTGGTCGGTAGTTGATTTCCCGCTTAGTTAATAGTTATTTGTTATCTCAAAATCAATAATTCGGCATTCACAGCAATTTTCATCTAAACACCTTAATAGTTGCAGAAACATAATTAAAAACCGATAATAGTAATCTGGATAACATAACAAAAGTGTCACTCCAGAGTGAAGAATCCGCACAAGATTTTATGATTACATTGTATATTAACATCCGACAGTGATCGAGCAGACAGCTTTGTTAAGGCCTCTAAATCAACTGAAAAAGATCTTTTCCAGGAAGTATTGAATTCCTTTTTAATGTGCATAGGGAGTGGAAGTCGGAAATCAAAATCTAATTTAAAACAATAATGGCTACGATTTTACGAATCTTTTTTAAAAAGGGTTATTAATGCTCGGCCTTTTTTTAAATTCTATGAATTTTGTGGTTTTATGATTATACTGTCCATCCGTCGTTTAGACATTCATTTAGGATTTTTTAGTGTTATCGGTGTTTAATGTGCTTTAATCTTCTTAAATCTATAAAAAAAAATCTTTTAAGCAACCCAAAAAAATGTTCTTGAGTTTTATTTCTTGGCAAAATTTTTCAGGAATAGGGTCAAAACAACAATAACTTTGCCGGAACCATAAGGAAGTGTTTCATTTTTCAGAAAACGACAGCGATATTCCACTGATATTATATATCTTTATTAAAATCTATTGTTGAAAATTTATTTAAGGTTATGTATAAGGTTTGTTCCAACAAGTACTTAAACCACGTCAATAACAAACACACTTCACATGTTCTCCCCCACTCTTTTAATTCTGAATTTGATTGGTTTGTTTTCCCAACCGATTCATCGACCATTAAAACATTATTGAGCATTGCTTGGAATCAACCAATCAAATTTAGAATAAAAAAGCGGGGATAGTACATGATCAGTTTGTTATTTATCAACGTGTTTTAATAGTTTGTTGGAGCATACCTTATGATATATATGCCATATGTTTTTGAAATAAGTAAATATTATGAGCGATAATTGAATAATTATTTTCATGTTTTTCTCCAATAACTTCTTTAATAAATTAGGAACCCAAAAAAGGTTTTAATGGGACCACATTGGGAAAATACTCTACAGGATGCAAAAGGTTTCGTTCGAATTGGTCCACCCATCTCGGACTAATCGGTGGACATACATAGAAAAAAAAAGAAAAAAGAAAAAAAGAAAAAAAAAAGGCACTTACGTATCGAATTGAGTAACCTCATCTTTCGAAGTCGGTTAAAAAAAAGTTTTTATTTTTAATAATTACAAATAAAATTTATCACACATTAAACTTAATATTCCTAAAACATTTTTCTAAACACTTACCTGTAAAAAAAAGAAACGTCATTAAAAGTTTATTCTTAGGTAAGCATTTCTTAATAACATTTCAAATCGACTGCTCACAATATTTTAAATCAAATGTTTTATCATTAACTTTAACCATATGTTTTAATTCATAAATACAAATAACCTATCAGTCACACACCTGCTTCCACTTCTCTCACTCATGTCTATAGCAAAAATTAAATTAATTAAGAAATATATTTTCTTTACATCTCCCCCCGCGGGGAAGAAAATTTTCTAGATAATTTTCTCATAACTTATCCTATTATCTTCTTCTAATTTAGGTATTGGAATAAGTTTTGTAATATGAAAAAGATTTGATTCTGTTTGTTTTTTTTTGTTGTGACCTGTATCAATCCTGTATATTGAATTGAATTTTTTTTCAATAATCTCATATGGTCCTATTTTTAGCTCATCCAACTTCTTTCTATTTAATTTATTACCATTTTCCACGTATACCATATCTCCTACATGGAATTCCCGATATTTTCTATGTTTATCAAATAGTCTTTTATTGTAGTCGTGTGACTTTTTTGTGTTGTCGAGTGCTATTTTCCTATCTCTATCCCAATCACGAATAATCTTGCCCTGCTTCAATTCTTCCGGTAAGATAGAAGTATCAGAGCCATACAAAAGATAACTTGGCGTAAAGCCAATAACTGAATGATTAGTATTATTATATACTTTTACACATTCTTGAGCTATCGTTGTCCATGATCTTCTTTTCCCTTGTTCGTTTATTATGCATCTGATTTTGTTCAGTAAAGTTTGATTTAATCTTTCATTTAAGCCGTTGGAGTATGGTGCATTTACTGCTGTGAAGATCAATGGTATCTGTTGGTCATGTAAGAATTTTTGAATTCTTTCGAATTAATTCCTGGGTATTGATCGGAGAGAACCGTACCAATATCCTCTGTTTCTGTTTTGTTCATGAGGAGTTTTATGAAATCATTGGCATTTTGAGTTTTCGATGTTAGTATGAACGCCTATCTGGTAAAGTGATCTACTAACAGATGCAAATATTTTTTTGTAGACCTTGAACCTCCAAGGCCTCCTATTGTGTCTATAGAGATTATTTCGAAAGGCTTTGTGGCAGGGCCTAGATGAGACATAAATCCAAATTTGTCATGCCTTCTTGATTTGTTTTTTATAAATTTCACAACTTCTACAAACTTGTTTGATGTTTTTCGTTAAATTTTTAGCTGTATAGTGTGGACTTACCGCCTTCTGCATTTGTCCCATGTCAATGTGACACAGATTCTCATGTATTTGCTTTATGAATGTGATGCTAAATCGTTCTGATAGAATTATTTGTGCTTTTTTCTTGGCCTTTTTGAAGTTTACACCGTCCTTCAATGAATTTGCTCTTTTTATTTTGTATTTCTTCATTGTTACTCTGATCTGTTAAAATATCTTCTACCTTAACGAAATTCACGATTTTTAATTGATCATCTGTATTTTCATCAGATTCCAATACTGGATTTCTGCTTAGACAATCCGCTTCCAAATTATTCCTTCCTGGAGCATATTTTATTTGAAAGTCATATTGCGATAGATAATATGTTAAATCGCCCAGATCTTCATCGGTTCTAGATTTCAGATTTATGTTTTCCAGGGGCTTGTGATCTGAATAAACTGTAAATGGTTTACCTATTAACCAATATTGCCAGTATCTCACCGCTTCCTTGATCGCTAAACATTCTAAGAATATCGCTTTTTTTTTCTTTTAGGCTTCGTTTAGTTTTTTTGAGAAGTACGCGACTGGTTTTTCTTTACCATCAGGCTGTATTTGTTTTAAAATGGCTCCAACGCCTTCCAAAGAAGCATCAGTATAAATGTTAATAGGTAAATCTTGATCAAATATTTCTAGAACTGGTTGTGAGCAAAGCAAGCTGTTAATCATATCAAATGCTTTCTGGCACTTATCTGACCAAATGAATTTTTCATTTTTTCTCAGTAAATTATGCAGTGGATCGAGTATTACTGCCCTATTCGGTATATACTCATGGTAAAAGTTTATTTTTCCCAAAAATTGTCTTACGTTCTTCTCTGTTTTTGGAACCGGAAAATTCTTTATTGAAATTAAATTATCCTTTACTGGTTTGATAGAATTATTTTGTATTATATGACCCAGATATTTGACCGAGTCCGATGCAAATGTGCATTTGGTAAGTTTTAATCTGAAACCTTCAATTTTAATCGCTTCAAGCAATTGTGATAGATGATTGATGTGTTCACTAAACGATTCAGAAAATATTAGAATGTCATCTATAAAGATAACTGTGAACTCATTAAGTTTATACTTTCTTAATTAATACTTAAATTGCCGGTGATGTCTTTAGTCCAAATGGTAGGCAAGTCCATTGAAAATGTCCTTCCTATGTCACAAATCCCGTTTTTTTTCTATCTTCGACCCGTAAAGGAATAGACCAAAATGCAGAGTTTATATCTAAGGTTGTAAAACATTTGCAATTTCTGGTCTTAACCATTAGGTCTTCAATAAGGGGAAATGGTTGAGCCTGAGGTACTACTATTTTGTTCAAGTCTCTGAAGTCAATGCATAAACGTGATTTTTTGTTCTCCTCTTTTTTAAATGCTAATGTCACAGGCGCAGCGAATGGACTGTAAGATTCTTCTATCAGCTTATTATCTAGTAGCTTTGCTATTTGTTTTTCTATCTCTTTTTTATCATCTAATGTGCACCTGTAAGGCCTGTTGCTACAATATTTGTCTACTATTAAATCTATTCTCGCTTCATAGCCATTAACAGTGCCTACATCGTATTTGTCTTTTGCGAAAGCTGATTTATATTTACAAATTAAAGTATTTATTTTTGATTTTTGGTCCTGAGTTAAATGATCAACTTTTAATTCAAAATCTTCTTCTATGACATGTTCATTAAAATTTATTGTACATCCACTTGCACTGTTTTCATTTTCTTTTCCTTTTAACTCAGAGTTTGTTATTGCATTTGTTGACACCTCTTTCAATTTTTCTTTTTCACTTTTCCAGCACTGTTTCTGTGTTATTTTTAAATCTTCATCTTGAACTAGTTTAAAATTTTTTATCAAGTCTAATCCTATTAGAAAATCATATTTGAAGTTTTGATCATCAATAATAAATACTTCTACATTTTCTTCCATGTCAAAGATTTTTATTTTCAATGTCGTCAAACCACTTTTTTTTTTTTCACACCATTAATGGTTACCAAAGTTGCTTCATTCAAACTGTTTCCTTTTCTTTTTAATTTCAGTAACCTAGAATTGATCAGTGAAACATTTGAACCCGAATCATAAACTCCATATAGTTGGAGTTTATCGTTTACTTTTAGTTTGACATTTATTAATGGTGTGACTATTCGTTTTTTTAAAGCTATAAAAATATGCTTTATGCTACGTGTCACCTCCCTAATGGCATATTCCAGCGCTAAATTAAATAAAACAGGTGAGAGAGAATCTCCTTGTTTCAAACCAGAGCGGACCTCGAACTTCTCAGAAAAATAATTACCGATTCTAACTTTATTGAACGTTTCAGTCATACACATTTTTACTAAGTTTACTAATTTTTTCGGTATTCCCTGCTCGACCAGAATGTTATACAACTTTTGGCGGTTAATAGAGTCATATGCCTTTTTGAAATCGATAAAAAGCTGATGTACGATTCCGTTATATTCTAATTTTTTCTCTAATATTTGGCGAAGAGAGAATATTTGGTCTACGGTTGATCGGTTTTGCCTGAAACCACATTGATATTCTCCGATAATTTCCTCGGCGTATTCAGTGATTCGACTAGTTAGGATTAACGTAAATATTTTATAGCAAACCGGAAGGAGTGAGATTCCGCGATAGTTATTGCAATCCGTTTTTGATCCCTTTTTGTGAATCGGAATGAGAATAGACTCTTTCCACTCTTCGGGTATCTTTTCTTGTTCCCAGATCTTCTTAACCAAAAAAAATATTTTTGATATCCCAGCTTCCCCGCATGCCTTGATTAGTTCGCTAGGGACATTATCTGTTCCCGCTGCTTTATGAGATTTTAATTTTCCAATGGCTATTTCAACCTCCTCTTTACTCGGTTCTACTACTAACGGTTCAGCACTCTGGTATTCCGAAGAGGAAGATAGATTATTATTTTCCGTATTTAAAATACTATCGAAATAATCCTTGAATCGTCTTAAGATGTCTACCGGATCGGCCAAGATATTGTTATTTTCATCCCTAATTCCAGTTGTAACCGGGCCCGACCGTTTACGAATTCTGTTTATGCCTTCGTACATGGCTTTAACGTTATTCTCGATTTTGTTACTTTCGATCGCTATTATTTTATTTTTGAGATATTCCCGCTTTTTAGCAGTTTAGTTGTTTCTTTTCTTGATGCTCGAAAGTTAGCAAGATTGATTTCGTTAGGAATATTTAACGCTTCTAATTTAGCAGCTTTTCTTTTGTCGCACATGTTAATACATTCTTCATCGAACCAAGGTTTATTTTTATTTTCCCTTTTTCCAAGACACGAGTTACCGACCTCTTTAATACTATCCCTGATACCTTCCCACAACTTATCAATGTCTTCGATATCCTCGTCAGACGATTCCAACGCCTCAAACCTATTTTTGACTTCCAGTTCGAATTGTTTTCTAACCGTTGGAATTTTTAACTTCTCCAGATTATAATTATCATAATTAAAACCAGCCTCATTTTTCCTATGTATTATAAGTCTCTGGCGAATTTTCGCGATTACTAGTTCATGATCCGACCCGCATTCGGCCCCACGATATGATCGAATATTAATTACGCTATTTTGCCACCTACGTTGAACCAAGACGTGATCAATTTGATTACGGGTTTGCGAATCCGGAGACGTCCAAGTATATTTATGTTAGTGACCGACCGAAACTCTATTTTTGGCCGAAACCGAAACCGAAACCGAATTTCGGCCCCAGGTCTGGTTTCGGGCCGAAACCGAAACCGAAACCGAAACTTACCTATTTATATGAAAATGTATTTACTATATTATTATATTTTGTTAGGTGTGCGAAAGAAGAAAGATATCAGATCAAATAAAAAGAAGAAACAAAAGCAGAAGAAACGAATAAAAATAGATTATATTACACAAAATATTTATATATAAACACGGAAAAAATGTTTATTTACAATAATGCTAATCAAAGCTAAAAAATTGTGATCAAAATAACATAATTAATCAGAATCAAATAATTTGATATTATATGCCAAGAAAAACAGTTTCTCAGCATTTTCACCAATCAGATTGTTTCGGTGATCTGCATAAATTTGTCCAGCAGCACTGAACATTTGCTCACTGGGAATGCTCGTTGGTGGTGCTGAAAGGTATTTCAATACCGCCTTTCTTAACAAAGGATATGGACTGGAGTTCCAATAAGAATAAATATCTGCATTCCGTTGTAAACGAGGTTCTGAAATATAGCATTGAATGGTTTCTTTAACCATGAGTAATTTTTTTTTATCACATGATTCTATTCTGTCATATGATTCAATATGGTCAGGGGAATTATCATATGAATCCCACAGACTCTCTTTAGCTTTCTGAATAGTGAACTTCGGACAGATCATTTCATTAAGTGGAGAGATATTGTCTCTTATCACACTTTTGTCGTTTTCACAGGTCTTTAAAAACGATATTATTTCTGTTATCGCAACGTCAACCTCATCCGAAGTAAGGTATTTTGATTTGAACCTTGGGTCCAATAGCGTTGCAGCTAACAGAAAAGGACGCCCTTTCACAAATGAAAATTTTTGTTCAATGTTTCGTGTAGCGATATTTTCATATTTGATATCATTAAGTTATCTCCTTCACTTCTCTCGAGAAGTTTTCGATTTATTAAGTATAGAATAGGTATTATTATCGATACGCAAGCTTTATCAAACGATAACTCCAGAGTTGCTTCATAAAAGAATTTTAAAACACTTGTCAAGTTTTCTATTATTTCCCATTCTGAAGGTCAAAGGGTGGTAATCCCGCCATATTCAACACTGTACAAATTCAATGCCCTTTTTTGTTCGAAAAGCCTTTGTAACATTAAGTAGGTGCTATTCCATCTCACCTCCAAATCTTGGACCAATGAATGTTCCGGGAGTCCACATTGATGTTGACATTCTGTCAATTTTCTGGAGGCTGGCTCACTGAGGTGGAAGTGGCCTACTATTCCCCTACACTTTTTTATACAGATTTGACATTTTCATCAACAAATATGGAATTTATTATCACCAAGGGGGTGTGTGACACACAACCTATTGATTCATAATGACCACGCATGGCACAAACCATGTTTGGTGCATTGTCGCGTATCACTATAAAAATTTTGCCCGCCATTTTGCCCAAATATTCTTCGTAGTACTTTATTTTTAAAGACCTTAAGGCGTTTCTCATCCCTTACTGAATGCGGCCATGTTTCACATCCGTAAAGAACCTTTGGAAGAATAATAGTTTTTTATATCCTAATTTTTAAGTTTCTTCGGGACAGAAGCGCGAGCTAAGCAATTTTGCGACGGAAAAGTAGCAAGTATTACCGGCTTTAATCTAGCCTTAATTTCCTCATCGATTTCGTTTTTTCTAGTTACCATCGCCCTAAATATCTAAATTCCTCTACGGAATACGTACGTATCCCCTTCCCCTTCATGCTCTATGGTTTCCGTGTCCTCACCAAGCAATACCAAATCATCGGCATATCTGAGGACCGGTAAATTCCCTCCAAAATTCAAACCCTTTTCATTACCTATGTTATTTCATTTTCGATCCCTTTTTTGAGAATCGGAATTCTTTCCACTCTTCGGGTATCTTTTGTTGTTCCCAAATCTTTTTAATCAAAAGATGTATTTTTTAAATCCCAGCTTCCCCGAATGCCTTGATCAGTTCACTAGGAATAATATCTGTTCCCGCTGCTTTATGAGATTTTAATTTTCCAATGGCTATTTCAACTTTCTCTTTACTCAGTTCAACTGTTAACGCTTAAGCACTCTGGTATTCCGGAGAGGAAGATATACTATTATTTGATGTCTACCGGATCGGCCAAGATATTGTTATTTTGATTCCTAATTCCAGTTTTAATCGGCCCCGACCGTTCACGAATTTTGTTTATGCATCCATAAATGGCTTGAAAGTTATTCTGGACTTTGTTACTTTCAAATGCTACTATTTTATTTTGAGATGCCTTTGCTTTTTAAATTTTAGTAATTTAGTAGTTTATTTTCATAGTAGTTTAATGCTCGAAATTGGGAAAGATTGATTTTGTTAGGATTATTTAACGCTTCTAATTTAGCAGCTTATCTTTTGTCGCACATGTTAACACAATCTTCAACGAACCAAGGGTTGTTCATTTTATTTTCCCTTTTCCCAACAAGTTACCGACCTCTTTAATATTATCCCTGATACCTTCCCGTAACTTATCAATGTCTTCAAAGCCCCAAACCTATTTTTGACTTCCAGTTTGAATTGTTTTCTAACCTTCGGAATTTTTAACATCTCCACATTAAAATTATCATTCGCGGTAGTTTATCATAAACAGAGTTTTTCGTAAAATTCGAATTTAACTTCATCGTCACTATCTTCAGCAGGTGCGTGTATGTTGATCAACGCGATTTTAAACCACCGCCCCTGGAATATAGCTACCGATAACCTATCTCCGTAAAATCGAATGTTCTTCAACGCAAAAAAGAAAACTATTTCTAATCAGAAATCCGGTGCCTAAACAATAATTTCCACTCCCTCGTTCCACAAAGTGTAATTCCCTTCCTTTAGCGAGCCCACCCCTAGCCAGCGGACCACTTGCAGCGCCACGATATCTAAACTATTCCCCATAACCTCATTCACGACCGATTTTAACGGATAATCAGCGTTTTACTTTAGGGAGATCCATGACTTTTGTGATGTGTGGTGAACTTACATGTGATTAGGGGGTTCAAACCTACGTCACACCCTCCAACAAGATTGGGGAACCGCTTTCATTGTTGGTCAGCAAGTCCAACGGACTTAGCCGGGTGGAACTTCCTAGGAATTTCCACCGACTATCCCCAAATCCGCCAACCGTAGGACGCTCCCCATACGCGGTAATGAGACCCGCGCAGGGATCGAAAGGCCAAGGTAAACTAAATACTCATATTTGAAAGAGAACATTCCGACATATTACACGATCCTATTTATATGATGTCTATAAAAAGCTAATCTATCGTTTGTATATACATTTCTCGCTTAAGTTTTAGCTTTGGTTAAGTAAAGAATCTAGTAGCTTTAAAGCTCGAATATTCTGGCACCGCTTTATTAACCGTATGGTCTTAGAACATTAAAACATTTATTCACATGAGCGACTTTTTTACTTTCACTCAAATTTTTATGTACTATATTGTAACGCTAATTCGATAAGCAAATAAAAAAAAAAATATGGCGTAACCTCCCGGACCGCATGTTGGAACAAAATAACCGGTTGGAACGAACTGTTTTTGTCTAGATCATTCCGGAATGACGGAGAATTGCCGACATTGTTCTAGAAGATTCCAGACCCCACTATTTACGATATATATAAGGGGCAGAGACTGAATGAGAGTTTAAGTTGAAGTCTGTGTCTTGACTGTGTTGCTCAAGTCATATGATTGTGTGTGATAAAGTTATCATTTTTGTAACCTGCTCAATTGTTTAAGTTGTAATAATTCGTTGGCATTGTGATAACTGTATATTTCAGTTAAATAAATATTTGTTACCCACATAAGTGTTACAACTGGTGTCAGAAGTGGGATTAAAAAAAAAAAAAAAATGCCAGGTAAACGAATTGGAGAACTTGAAGTTACGGAGCTGCGGAGAGAATTAGAAGAGCTGGATTTAGACACTACAGGGACAAAGACGATCTTGTTGGCCCGCTTACGTGAGTATTATTAGAGTCAGGGCGTAGATCCTGAAACTGTAGAGTTTGAGGATAGCTCTTTTAAAGCCGCTTTAAATAATCTTTCGGCTGAAATAGATAATAAATTCACCAATTTGTGCGGTGAATTAAAAGAAAAATTGGCAAGCCAGTCGACGGAAATGAATGTAAAATTCACCAGCCTTAATTCAAGTTTGACTAGCCAGAGTACTGAATTAAATGATAAATTTTCTAATTTATCTTGCGAAATAAATGAAAAGTTGACAAGCCAATCTGCTGAAATAAATAGGTTGAATGACCAATTTAATGAGAAAATAACGAGCCTAATTTTCAACTTGTCTGAAATGAATGACAAGTTGGTCAGTCAGACTGCTGAGCTACAGGAAAAGATAAATACCCTAAAGTCGGGTTTCTCGGCTGAGATTAATGACAAATTGGTAACCCTGACTGCCGAAATGAATGATAGGCTGAAGGGTGAGATGAATAGCGTAAATCACAGGTTTGCCGCTTTTAAAGAGCAGGTTGAAAAATTAGAAAGGAGGCTCGAAGAAAAAGTACAGGCAGTCGACAGAAAGCAACTCGCCCATCAGCCATTGATAGAAGGGGAAGAACGAGAACCCGCCATCATAGAGAGCCGAGCCAGAATAAAACCACCGACTTTTGATGGTAAGTAGTCCTGGTCGAATTACCTGAAACAATTTAACGCTGCGGCAAGTGCTAATGGGTGGTCCCCTAGAGGTAAGGCGATTGCTTTAACAGTAGCCCTCCGAGGGGAAGCTCAGGAAGTCCTCCAGACCCTGAAATCTGACGACCCCTATGATTTTGACTTGTTGATAAGCCGGTTAGAGATGCGGTTTGGCCACGCCCACCTTGAGCAGGTGTATCAATCCCAGCTGAAAAACAGGAAACAGAAATCAGAAGAATAAGTTATTCTTGGAATGGACATAATGAACACATGTGGTTTCCAAATAGACCTAAAACGGCAAGTCGAAAATGTTAGGGGGGAGGAACTTTTTATGCATAATCGAGAATTGGCCAGCTTAGAAGTCACATTAGGTGAAGACGTGGAACTTCCTGCAAAAAGTGAGACTATCGTGGCCGCTCGTCTCGGTTCTTCAACCCCCGCGGATCAGCCGAATCACCCCGTCTTACTGGAGCCTAGAAATCATGACCTGGAGGTTGGGAAAGGCGTCCTTTTCGAAAAGGCGCTCGTATTACCTACTAATAAGGTTCCCATACCTCTTTGCAATATCAACGAGTACCCAGTTACTGTCAAGAAGGGCACAAAGGTGGGAAGTTTAGAGCCTGTGATCTCCATGATACTACAGGCGTCTACAAAGAAGGAGCAAACTAATGAGAATCTCCGAAGGATGTTAGAAGGCCGTGACCCGTCACTGTCAAGAAAGGAAAAGGAGCAAGTCAAGGATCTTGTGTATCGCTATCGCGGTGTCTTTAGCTCGGAATCCGGAAAGCCAGGTAGAACAAGCGTGGTGCGTCATAGAATCGATGCTGGTGATGCACGCCCTATTCGTCAAGCTGCGCGGCGACTTCCCCAAGTCAAGAAGGAAGAGGCTGAAAATGCTCTTCAAGAGATGGTAAGAGACGGAGTGGTGGAGCCGTCGAATAGTCCATGGGCTTCTCCGGTAGTGCTCGTAAAGAAGAAGGATGGAACGACCCGCTTCTGCGTCGATTACCGGAAGCTTAACGATGTGACGAAGAAGGACAGCTACCCATTGCCGAGGATCGATGACGCCCTTGACGCTTTAGCAGGATCCAGACTGTTTTCAACTCTGGACCTAAAAAGGGGATACTGGCAAGTAGAAATGGACCCTGCTGACAAGGAAAAGACTGCGTTTACCACTGGGTCAGGACTATGGCAGTTCACGGTTTTACCATTCGGCCTCTGCAACGCTCCTGCGACCTTTGAACGCCTGATGGAGAACATTCTGAGAGGTTTGTCCTGGAAGATATGCCTCGTGTACCTCGATGATGTCATAGTGGTTGGCCGGACGTTTGAGGAACACCTGTCAAATCTTGAAGAGGTCTTCAAGAGGCTTGAAGCGGCCAATTTGACGTTGAACGCAAAGAAGTGTCATCTTTTTCAAACGAAAGTAGCCTATTTAGGACACATCGTCAGTGGAGAAGGAGTTGCTGTGGACCCTGCAAAAATTCAGGTAGTCCAGCAATGGCCTACCCCTGTCAATAAGCAGCAGATTCGAAGTTTCCTGGGCCTTTGTTCCTACTACCGCCGGTATGTAAGTAAGTTTGGAGACATTGCGAAGCCTCTGAGCCGATTGACTGAAGAGGGTAAAGCTTTCAGCTGGAACAACGAGTGGCAAGAAGCGTTTGACGCCCTAAAGGAACGGTTGACCTCGGCTCCAATCTTGGGCTACCCAGTTCCAGGAGGCAAATTCATCCTAGATACAAAGCGAAGAAGGCATTGGCGGAGTTTTATCACAACTGCAGGAGGGCCAGGAACGGGTTATCGGATACTTCAGCAAGACGCTATCAAAACCTGAGCGTAATTATTGTGTAAACAGGCGGGAACTCCTGGCTGTTGTTAAGTCCGTTGACCATTTCTACAAATACTTGTATGGTACGAGGTTTTCGTTGAGGACTGACCATGCAAGCTTGAAGTGGCTGCTAAATTTCAGGAATCCTGAGGGCCAAGTTGCCAGATGGCTACAAAAACTCCAGGAATACGATTTTGAAATTGAACACAGACCAGGTGTAAGACATCGCAATGCAGATGCCCTGTCTAAAAGACCATGCCCGCCTAATTGTTCCCATTGTAGCCAAATCGAACAGAAGGAGGCCAACCTTTGCGCTGTTGGAGTAGTGAGTGAAGAATGGACACCTGACACAATCCGGGATAGGCAAGAAAATGATCCTGAGTTGAAAATGATACGGGACTGGAAACTAGCCAATCGCTGCCCAACTTGGCAAGAGGTAGCACCATTCTCACCTATTTTGAAGGCGTACTGGGCACAGTGGAACTCCCTTGTATTAGAAAATGGCTTGCTCAAGAGGGTTGTGGAGAATGTAGAGGGCAGCCTATCCAGGAAACAGCTTCTAATACCGAGGACCTGCGTGCCGGAGGTACTTCGTCTGCTACATAATGAAGTGTCAGGAGGACACCTTGGTGTGACAAAAACACTCCAGGAAGTACGCGAAAGGTTCTACTGGGTGAACTGCTCTGAGGATGTCAGGGACTGGTGCCGTAAATGTAACACCTGCTCTGCAAGCAACGGACCAGCTTGCAAACGCCGTGCTCAGATGCAGCAGTATATTGCGGGGAGTCCCTTCGAAAGGGTAGCTATGGACATATTAGGACCATTCCCAGAAAGTGAAGCTGGAAATAAGTACGTTTTTGTAATTGTGGACTGTTTTTCCAAGTGGGTGGAAGCATATGCTGTCCCCAACCAAGAGGCTGCTACCCTGGCCGACGTTTTGGTGAAGGAGGTCATCACCCGTTTCGGAGTACCAATTGAACTACATTCAGATCAGGGGAGGAACTTCGAGAGCACATTATTCCAGGAAGTCTGCAAGAGGCTTGGGATTCGAAAGACCAGGACTACGGCCCTCCATCCACAGTCTGACGGAATGGTAGAACGGATGAACCGAACCCTTATAAAGTACCTTTCCAAGGTAACCTCTGACCATCAACGAGATTGGGACCGTCAGATCCCATATTTCCTCATGGCCTACCGCTCTGCAATTAATGAATCCTCTGGACAGACACCTACGAGAGTTCTCTTCGGTCGAGAGATGAGGTTACCTTGTGACCTCATTTTTGGCAGCAAACCTGGGGTGGATCTATCTGGGCAAGACTATGTATCCGGACTCCAGAAGAGAATAGAATACACGCACGAGCTAGTTCGCAAGAATCTTCGTTTGGCCAGCGACCGGATGAAGAGACACTACGATAGTAAAGCCGATCAGGGCGGGCACCAAGAAGGAGACCTCGTTTGGCTCTATAACCCAAAAAGAAAGCGAGGATTCTGCCCAAAGTTGCAGAAGAACTGGGAGGGACCCTACGTGATAAAGAAGCGCATCAATGATGTGATCTACAGGGTCTCCAAGTATCCCAAAGGAAGGCCTATAATCGTCCATTATAATCGCTTGGCGCCATATGCAAGGAACCAGGAAGATGAACAGGTGCAGCGGATTACGGAAGAGACCTTTCGTTTGACCTAGGGAGCAGAAGCATGGAAAAGAAGACATCCAGGAGGAATGTCTCTAAGGAGGGGGCAGTGTAACGCTAAATCGATAAGCAAAAAAAAAAAAAGCATATGGCGTAACCTCCCGGACCGCATGTTGAAACAAAATAACCGGTTGGAACGAACTGTTTTTGTCTAGATCATTCCGGAATGACGGAGAATTGCCGACATTGTTCTATAAGATCCCAGGCCCCACTATTTACGATATATATAAGGGGCAGAGACTGAATGAGTTAGTTGAAGTCTGTGTCTTGACTGTGTTGCTCAAGGCATATGATTGGGTGTGATCAAGTTATCATTTTTGTAACCTGCTCAATTGTTTAAGTTGTAATAATTCGTTGGCATTGTGATAGCTGTATATTTCAGTTAAATAAATATTTGTTACCCACATAAGTGGTACAATATATTAGAAGAAGCATTGCAATCGTTAAAAATATCCTGTTCGACTATTCTGAAGAAATACATTTTTTGTGTCTTTTAATAAACGGCAAAGACCGCGCAACCTTTCTGTGTATGAAAACAATACCACTCAGAAACTAGGTATAATTTTATTGTAATTGGGGAGGTAAATTTTACACGTTTTGGTAAAACATAATATTATAGCAAGTTTTGTCAAAGTTACCAATTTTGATATAGTTCGTTACATGGATGAAATATTAACCATTCCTTCATTTCAGAAAGGTTTTTTGTGAAGCAATCTGATATGGCTTTATTAGAAAAGGAAAACATTCTCCCTCTATAGTACCTTATTTTATTTTTTTATTTTTATTTTTTATTTTTTTATTTGGATCAATTATCTGCTTCTCATTCTGACAAAATAGGAATTTAAAACATCAACGCCTATAATATAAAAAGTCTATTTAATTCTTTCTTCTAGAGGGCCGAGAGACCCTCTTGGGGCAGCCTACCCCGTTTGGGAAATTTTTTTTCATACAAGGATAGAAATTAACTTATGTAACTAAAAGTAAGGAAGGGAGGTAAAGAACAAATAATATGCAGAACAAGTAGAATTTTAGCTGTGGGAAAGGAACATAGAGGTAAAAAAGCTGACAGGCAGATCCAGGGGAAGGGCTGTGGGAGTGCAGCACCCCCTTTACAACCGGCTGGATTCGCCCACGATTTGATTCTCCATCCCGTTGACTGACCGTGGAAACAAATAGTTTTCATTGAGTAAGAGTAATTTCTACTATAATTGAGCCCTATAATGAGGTAGGTGGGAAACCTGTACCGCCCTTTGATTTTACGTCTGGAAATATTTTTTAATGTTAATACCGTGGCTGGGTTTAAGAAAAAACAAATAAAAATCCTGAATAACTAGAAGTTAAAAACTTACAATTTTTATTTAACTCCTTAATATTATCATTTTATAATTATTAACCCAAATTAATGTCCACTGACAAGTGAAAATGTACAATTTATTACCTATAACAATTTATCTGTGGGTCATATTTTGATAACAAAAGCCAAAAGGAAATTCCTGGAATAAATGTTCTACCGAGCTCACACAAAACAAGTCAATATTAAACAATACCCGACATTGTTTCGCAATCGTCTCTTTGTCCCATTGCTTACCTCTGATATTAATTTAAATTAAGTAGAAACTAATAAATTTAATTAAATATCCTGAGTTATAAATAAATAATGTCCCCCTTAGTGACTCCCCCCCCCCGCCCATATCTGGCGATAATTCCAGATAAAAAGAGAAAGTTCCAAAAGATAGACAATAAATAGATTCGACGGTAATGTAGGAAGGTCCTCTTTGATGTGGGAGAAAACCCGCTTCTAGAAAACATAGTCAACACAAGTCAACTCTTATTAAACCGAGGCAAACTTACATCCACTCACATCTACATAATTTATAAAACTATGAACAATCAATTTCATTATAATTGAAATTTATAAAATTTTGATTAATTGATTTTATTACAATTGAACAATACAAATACAGCAAGAAATAATATAGTTCCATAATAAATACATTCTATTTTACTCTGTAGTTAAAACAAAAACAAATACTTACCACTTGAAGAATATCTGATGTCTTGAGTGCTGGCTTATATTCGTTATTTATAAATTTGTTGATGAATTAACAAAATACACTATACTAACAACAATAGTAATAACACGATTAACAAAATCCAAGGGAGCACAAGGAAATTAACAAGATCGGGTCGAATCGGCTAAAGTCGTGTTATCCCTCCGACCAAAGTCGGACAGAAACGCCCGAAGAGCTAGTTTCGGCCTGGCCGAAGATTCGGCCGATTTTTGGCCGAAACCGAAAACGTGGCCGAAACTCGTTTTTTTGGCCGAAACTGGCCGAAACCGAAACCGAAACCGAAATTTCGGTCGGTCTCTAATTTATGTATATCTTTATGTTTAAAAGGAGTACTTTTGATTATTAGGTTTTTCGAGGTGGCAAAATTTATTAGTCGTATTCCGTTATCATTACTATATTCATGTAAACTTTCTCTACCGATCGTAGGATAATATACTTGTTCCCTCCCTACCTTTGCATTTGCGTCTCCCAGAATAATTTTTATGTAGCCTCGCGGTAGTTTGTCATAAATCGATTCAAGTTTTTCATAAAATTCACATTTAACTTCATCGTCACTATCTTCAGCAGGTGCGTGTATATTGTTCAACGCGATTTTAAACCACCGACCCTGAAATATACCGATAACCTATCTCCGTAAAATCGAATGTCCTTCAACGCGGAAAGTAACCTATTTCTAATCAGAAATCCGGTGCCTAAACAATAGTTTCCGCTCCCACCGTACCACAAAGTGTACTTCCCTTCCCTCAACGAACCCTCCCCTGGCCAGCGGATCTCTTGCAGCGCCACTATATCTAATCTATACCCTATTACCTCATTCGCGACCGATTTTAACCCACCCGCTGTGTTTAAACTTCTTACGTTCCACGTCCCTATGCTTAGATCTATATTTTTCAACTTGCGGCATGAATCCCCTAAAGCAGTCCCCACCCGGAGACCCGAACGGGGGACTAGTTTACCTCCGGATAATGAGCGTTTTACTTTAGGGAAATCCATGACTTTTTTGTGGTGTTTGGGTGAACTAAAAAAATGTGAGTAGGGCGTTCAAACCTACGTCACACCCTCCAGCAAGCCTGGGGGGCCGCTCTCATTGTTGGTCAGCGAGTCCTACGGACTTAGCCGGGAGGAACTTCCTAGGAATTTCCACCGACCATTCCCACATCCGCCACCCGTGGGACGCTCCCCATACGCGGTAATGAGACCCGCGCGAGGAATTTGATAACAAATAAACATATAATTTCTTTATTTCTTGCTTGTTCGTACCGACACTTTTCTTTTAATTTTATATCAGCCCAGCAATTTTTATAGATTTTAACACTTTTCTCGAAAATTCTTGGACATCTACAAGGCAACCTCCCTGACTATTATCCTGTATGTGTAAAGTTATCTTATTCTTCCAAGCAGTATGTCACAACGAGGCAAGTTTGTTCCTCTTTCAAAACAGTAAATTACAAGTACATGCTAACCCAGCCTCTATAAAGTGGGTAACCTTAATTGGAAAATTAAGGGGGGGAAATCTGACGGTTGAGCGTGATCACCGTCAAATCACCTCCTTGCACAACCGCTGACCAAGAAACAGTACTCTTCCTTATATAGTACTGAACCCAAGACCCTTCATGGGTTGTAGTAGTACAGGTTGTTTTATTTTTTAGTTTATTTTATTTTTATTTATTGTTTTTTTTTTTTTAATGAGTACATATTATCAACAGTAGGACTTTTCTCTCTGACCAATTTGGGCAATCATTGGTTATTAATGACACAGAACCAATTCATCCCAACCTCTCGATTCCTCTCTAAGCTTTTTACAAGGGTTCATAATTAAATCAGAACCCAATAGATTAAAATAATGTCTTTATTTATAATATTATATACATTCTTTTTAAGACAGGTATTTTTGTGAACATAATTACGACTCGGTCTCTTGACCGTTAGCTGAGGTTGGTTACAATTTACTAATAATTAGAATTTTACAAAGCCTTTACAGTGAAACATCACATTAAATTCTTAAATCTATATTATATTTAATAAATATTAAATCTATATTAAGTTTATTTTATCTGTTACTATCCAAGCTTTTTACAAGAGTTCATACATACATCAGAATAGAATAATGTTATAACATATACATTATTTTTAAAACATTTGTTGTGTGAACATAATTACGGCTTGGTCTCTTGACCGCTAGCTGAGATTAGTTACTATTTACTAATAATTAGAATTTTACAAATCCTTTCCAATGGAACATCACATTGAATTCTTACATCTATATCATATTTAATAAATATTCAATCTATACTAAGTTTATTTTATCTTATAATGGCCGTGGGCCAAGGTGGATACTCCATCATCAAGGATGTGTCTTTTATCATCGAAAGGTATTATAGTTGAATGATCTGAAGTTTGTAACATCATGTTATTTTTTAAACAGGTAACATAATCTTCAAATTTGATTCGATTTTTAACAGTAGATTTACTAATTCCCTTTATTTTTTTAATAATTTTGCTTTTAATGTCTATTGCATACATTTTAGACCTTAAGGCTACAAATTTATGAATAATTTCACCATTAGCCTCATCATTAAACTTACCCATTACTTTCTTATTCTTAACATTAGATAATTTATGGTTTGGAGGATAATCTGAAGTATCTAAGTAATCATTCATACTTACCATATCTTCGAAGAGGTCTTCAGTACATATAGAATAAACGAACGAGTCAGTATCCATTTACATTAGCTTAACATTTTGTCCATAATTTTTTAACATTGTCATAATGATATTTATACATAATGTTTTTTGATGTATCTAATATTGACATCCCAATGTATATCGGTTTATCAAATTTTATTTTAGTCTTTTCCATATGAACAAGAGCCAAATTTTCAGAATAAATTGTACGGTCCTTAAAATTTGGTTTAGATATTAATTTTTCTAGCTTTTTAGAGTCTGTAATTAAACGCATATCAACTCTTTTTCTTATTGATTCCATAGTTTTAACAAACACTGCGTTGTTGTAAAGCTTATACTGATCTTTTTCAAAATCTTTTAAAGCTTTCTTTTTTAAACTGGTGTTATACTCTATGTAAGATTTTAACCATGAGGACTGGTTGAATTTTAATGCTCTGTTGACTTTTACAAGCTCTATACCGTGTGACAATGCTTGAAGAAGGGTGGTATAATGAACAACATAGTTTTTTTTCATTGAAGTGCACTATTAATTTGTTGTATTTTCCACATTGTTTAGACTCGGGGAGGAACGGTAGATCATTATGTTTATCGTGTAAGTACTTAGGATAATTAATATCAACGTCCAGAATGTAAGTCATCGCAAATTAAGAAGAGAAAGATTTGTTTAGCATAGGCCATATGTTTTGAACATACGTTCTATTAATTGTACATTCAGTATTATTAGAATTGTTAAACTGTTAAAATATATTTTGTCAACTTTGAGATTTGTTGGCTTGAACTTTATTAGCTCTATTTTTGACACAATGTATATCGGTTTATCAAATTTTATTTTAGTCTTTTCTATATGAACAAGAGCCAAATTATTGAAGTGCGCTATTAATTTGTTGTATTTTCCACATTGTTTAGACTCGGGGAGGAACGGTAGATCATTATGTTTATCGTGTAAGTACTTAGTGTAATTGATATCAACGTCCAGAATGTAGCCTAAGTCATCTGTAGGGTATAGATTGTTTAAATTGATACTTTCGAGATCGACCCACTCAAAGTTACCAGTAGGAAGAGGCTGACTCATTGTAAAACCATATAAGTTATTGCAATCCTGGTATGCAATGTAGGTAGTTGGTTTATTTTGTTTGTATCCTTCTAAGTACTTGTTATTTGCCTGGTGGAATCTATGAGATGCTTGTACCAATCCTCCTCTTATACCATTCTCGATCATTAGAATCATTTAATAATCGGTCAATAATTCTAATTTAACACTTGTAAACCTTAGCATTGCATCCCATATCATCCCAGGAACCGTATAATAGTGACATTGTTCTAATTTGTGAGATCCCATCGTAACATTCCTAAATTCTTCTAACACTTCAGCCTGTAATATTACGTCAGACTTCAAGTAAATGTCTGCGTAATCACCCAAAGTTTTGTATTCAAATGTATTCCATACATCTTTAGCATGGGCATACTCCTCTTCTGTAACTGAGGAATCTTGTAGTGAACTATGAAATTCATCTATTGGAGGAAGGGTTGTATCTTCTAACATTTTGGGGGACGTGACAAACTCATAGGGAAAGATGCCTTTTCTAGTCAGTAAAGAGACTCGATGGTTAGGTATTAAATTATTTAAAATCTTAAATGAAGGTAAGTTAGCTACCAGCTTTTCTAGATTAGAAGGCATAAATCTGAAGGAATCTAAAAATCTTATACTAAATTTCCCATCAACAAATTTTGAAAATGAAGTATAATTTTCGGCAGTATTTGCGATTATGTTAATCCTTTTATTATCATATTCCAGCTCCCGAACGATGAAGTCAGCATCGTAACCTGACAAATTATGTAGAATTACTGGAAGATAACTTGGGTTTTTGTAACGAAGATTACAATTTTGGTGGGCTGCACCTCTGAAAAGGCCTGTAATGTGACAATGATCCTTAACTTTGATATCTTCTAGACTGAAGAATTCTCCACACATGTAACAGTTTTGAGCAGTCTTATAGCTAAATTCTTCTTGAGGAGAGAGAGGTCTCATTGGTGTGTTTTTATTATATACCTTGTACACTTTTTCAGCTATCTTCTTCATGTCAAATACAAACTTCTTTGCTGCATTTTCACCTCTATACAAAATTGGTTCATCAGGTATACCATCTTCTACTCCTTTCAGAAATTTAGCTCTTCTTACATAAAAACAGTATGAGTAGGGAATGGGGCAATGTAATAGTAGGGAGGAATTGCCGGTTCTGGCCCCACAATTTGGGGGATCAATTTGGACTTTGGACCCTGGGCTTGCCCAGCCTTAACCACCACGTGGTCCAGGGCCAAACCAACCTTAACCACAACTTGGTCTTAATCCTTAATCCCCTAATTAATCCTTAACCCCCTAATTAATCCTTAACCCCCTAATTAATCCCTAATCCCTAATAAATCCTTAATCCCCTAATTAATCCTTCCCCACTAATTAATCCCTAATCCCTAATTAATCCTTAATCCACTAATTAATCCCTAATCCCTAAAATATATTATTTTGAAACTTTTTCGGACATGTTTGAACTTGTCGAGTGCATGTCGAACATATACAAAATATTCAAATGCCACTGCCATCTTGATAATTTTTCGAAATATATTTTCGAATAAGCACACCATCTATATAATTTATCGAAATATTTTCGAATAAGCACAACCATCTTGATAATTTTTCGAGATATATTTTCGAATAAGCACTACCATCTATATAATTTATCAAAATGTTTTCGAATAAGCACAGCCATCTCGATCATTTTTCGAAATATATATAACATATGATCGACATAACCTTCCATAATAACCACATCAGCTGTTACCTTATGATCGTAATATATTTTCGAATAATCACAGCCATGTTGATAATTTTTCGAATAAGCACTGCGATCTATATAATTTATCTAAATATATTTTCGAATAAGCGCAGCCATCTATATAATTTATCGAAATATTTTCGAATAGTTACTGCCATCTTGATAATTTTTCGAAATATTTTCGAATATTTACTGCCATCATTTTTCGAAATATAAACCTCGAAATATATAACAGAATCGATATAACCTTACAAAATAACCACATCAGCTGTTACCATATCATCGATCGAATCTTACTCTACACATCGTAAAATCATGTCGGAACTTGTCCAAAACTTGTCAGAGCCTGTAAAATTACTAATATTTTAAAAATTAAAATAATTTTAGTAGTTCGCGATGGGATCGGCTATGATTTTTATGACTAGTCCCGTTTCTGATTTCAAATCTCAAATTGCGCGTAAGTGAATCCAATTCAACTTTTGTAAATCGAAAGATTGATCTATAGATCGATACCATATTCAAAATTTATAACTTCTGTAACACGTTATTTGATCTTAAAATTGATGTGGCCGAAAATTTTAAACTTATCAATACACAGAACCAAAATCTGTTATCAAATTCAGTATCAGCATACTCAGAAACCATATGATTAATTAATATAAGGAATAAAAATTACAAAACGAGTAGTGAATCGAATGGCGCATGCGTGATCGAAAATCTGACATCAAATTCGGAATCAGCCTCCTCAGAAACCATTTAATGGGCTAATATAACGAATAAAACTCAAAAAGTAAAGGGGAAATCGAATCGCGCATGCGCGATCGAAAGTCTGATATTAAATTCGGAATCAGCATCCTCAGAAACCATATGATTGACACTCGTATCGTTACAATATATGTATAGAGGGCCAAAACATGCAGGTTTTGACAGGAAGGAACTTGTTTAGACCTGCGCACGACCTGTTCGGACCAGTTTGTAGAAGTGGGGAGCTCAGAGAGTGGTGGGGGAGAGTAGCAGCCAATCAGCTTCGAGGATTCTCATCGAGTCCCTGACGTGTATATCCCCTCCTCTCTCATTCTAGCTCCAGCTTTCACAGAGGCAACATCTGCGCTCATCGAAATCGCTCTCTAGAATTTTCCCTTGTATTGTTATTCTTATTATTTTTCTTATATTAGTTATTTTTGTTCTTAGTTATTTATTTTTTGAAGAATTTGAAGGCAAGTTTATTTATATTTTTTTAAATTGTATTTGTGTTTGTTTTGTAAATTATATTTGAGTTTGTGTTTTTCAAAAGCAGGTTAATTTTTGTATATATAAATTATAGTTATTCATTTATTTAGTTGTTCAAGTTTTATACACCTAAGTTTTTTGTTTATCAAGAAGGAATTTAATTTGTTTAATTTTTTTGAAGTGTTACTTTTCGTTTATATTGAAGTAAATTTTAGTTTAATTAAAGTTTTTCCAAGTGTTACTTATTTATTCTTATATTTACTTATATTTACTTATTTATACTTATATTCTTAAAGTTAATTTTCGTTTAATTCAAAGTTTTTATAAGTGTGTTTTTTTTTTTTGTTCATACAAGTTACTTTTCGTTTATAGATAGTATTCGTTCGTAGATATTTTTCGAGTAAATTTTAGTTTAATTAGAGTTCCCTGTGTTCAGGGAACACATTTTTTTATTTTATATAATTCTTTAGTTTAATTTTTAGTTCAGCATTTTTAAATTAATTCTAAATTAAATAATTAATAAGTTGTACCATAAATTCAGTAATTATTATAGTGTCGTTAATTTATTAATCAAATTTAACATTGAATATAATACCAATCGCTATTAAGTAATTAATTAGCATTAGTTTAGTGTTATGTGCGTGGGCGTCTGTGATTGGTCGAAGACGCTCTGAGACAAACAAAAGACGCTTCAAGTCAGTCAGCTGTTGATTCTCGCCAGCCGAGTAGGCATTACTCCTCACGCTTAAAACATTCATTAAAAATATGTAATGACATTCTCGTACACCCAGGGTGTTCAGTTTTGTATTGTGCATATTTGCAGACATTATTTTAGAAGACTGAGCGAAGAGGAAGATTAAGTTCCCAGCGGGATGGACCTTTAAAGTAAAATACTTCCATCATTATTTCTTTTAATAATGTATGAACATTACATTGTGTTTAATCTTCCACTTTAAATAACATTCTATTAACATTGGACTTAACCTTTTAACATTAAATCAAATTGCTAAATTCAGTTATTATATATATCTTTGTATTATAGTTATTAATCATTTATTTATTACTCTACTCTATAGTTCATCAATGGCCATTCGATTAAAACATATTTTTGTCTATAATAGTTTATAAGTTGTGTTTTATTTTCATATTTTCATCATTTTAGTTTCATTCTTGTTTAATAAATTATTTGTATTTAATAAATTATAGTTTAAGCTTTAAATATCAGAGAATTTTCTTTATTTCCTTTCATTCATATTATTTTGTTCTCCTTTTTTATTATGCTATTATTTTCTAAATTACACAGGTAAACTTTATGTTAATTATCTTTCATCTTATTCTTTTATTATATAAAACTTTTAATACATTAACCAACAAAACTAAGAGCATTGAGCACCGGCCATACTTTCATCATCAGGGAAGCGAAAGGTTTTTAATATTAAAACCTAACTTGCCTGAACACCCTGATTATTTTTCATTTATATAATTATTTAATTTTTTTTCATTCTATAAAGTTAATTTTTGTTTAATTAAAAGTTTTTCAATGTATTTTTTTTTTGAGATAAGTTACTTTTTGTTTATATTTTTCTTAAATTTAAATTTACTTTAATACCAAAAAAATGGAATCTTCTTCACGTCAATGCGCAAATTGCAGGATGGTGTTTGCCAGTCACCGTGAATGTATGGCGCACGAATTAACCTGCTTTTATAGTAAGGAATTCACACCAGCAGCCTCGTGCGTCTTTGGCAAATGTGGAAAAGTTTTTACACAATCATGTCATCCTTTGCGACACGAGGCTGTTTGTGGGGATTCCACACAAACGCAAGAATTCTCCCGCAATATAAATTTCATATGCTCATATTGAAATCTTTTAATAGTGAATACCGTCGTATAAGACATGAACATTCGGGTAAACACCTGTCTCGAGTAGATGATTTTGATAAAAAGTTTGAATTGGTCTGTGGTAAATGTGGACAGGTGTTTACACGAAAAGATGCAAGGTTAAGGCATGAAATTATGTGTAAAGTTGATTTTAGCAGGTCCTGCCGTTTTTGTCAAACAACTTTTACAAATATACATAATTATTTTAGACATCAGGAATTTTGTAAAAACGCACCCCCTCTAAAAAAAGTTTAAAAGAGAACCTCAACGGCAGGACCTGTTAGCTCTTAAACCCGACGCAGTAGGTTTCACCGAGTATGAAACAGCTTTTAGGGGAAGGTTGAAGTCCAATTTTATTCTTAGCGACGAAAATTACGACATGCCTATGTTTTTTAATAGTATTAGAAATCACATTTTTAATAAAATAAACGCTTCCCTCCGACAGCATAACGCAATAAAAGTAAACATATGGGTAGATTGTATAATGGTTAATCAGTTAGGGGAAATGATCGACGTTGCTTTTAAAACTTCAAACAAATCAATTTTAAAAGAGGCAGATATAAATAAAGTAATAGATAGTTTTTTAATAAGATAGAAACCGAGCTAAGCGAATGTGAACTTAAGAAGAGCGGCTGGCGACTCCACGCTGACGGCTTAAGATTAAAAGTCAATCAATATAAACCATTAAGAGGTAGCACATACATCAAATTACCAGCTAAAATTGAGAACAAAAAAGCTTGTATCAATGTCCAAAATTATGATAACTATTGTTTTAAATATTCTATTCTAAGTAAGTTTGTAAACAATGACCCTTATCGTGTTTCAAATTATGAAGGTATGCAGCATAGGTACGACTTTTCCTGTATTAGTTTCCCTACACCACTCCATGAAATAAAAATGTTTGAAACATCCAATAATATATCGATAAATGTTTTTGGCCTTGATGAAAAAAATAATGTATATCCATTAAAAATAGTAAAAAGAGAATTAGATGATCATAGAGACCATTTTCTGATAGAAAAAGAAGGTGTACAGCATTATGTTTATATAAAAAATTTCAATAAATTAGTAACATCACAAATAATACATAATGAACATAGAATAAATATTTGTAAAAGATGTTTCATCCATTTTTATTCCATGGAGAAATACGCCGAGCATTTAGCTCAATGCTCTGAAAATAAACCTGCGAGGATCGAATTGCCGGGGGGAAATAATTTTATTCATTTTACAAATGTTGAGAAAACTCTCAAAGTCCCCTATGTTGCATACGCAGATTTCGAGTGCTACCTCGAACCAGTGTCATCATGCCAGCCGAACCCGAACAATAAATATACACAAAAGAAAGCAATACGTAAACCAATTTCATATTGTATTTACATAAAAAAAGATGAAACTTTAAAAGATATCGATGATTCGCTTAGCTCGAATCCTATAATTTATAGAGGTGTAGACGCCGCATCACATTTTGTACGTACTTTGAAAGACATTGCCCTCAAAATTGAAAATATTTATAAAAGAAATATTCAAATGAATCCTCTAACTGATTCGGAGATGGAAGCGTTTAACCAGTCCTCCGTCTGTTATATATGTAATCGTTTATTAAATGGAGATAAAGTTAGGGACCATTGCCACTTAACGGGGAAGTATAGGGGGGCTGCACATTCAAGTTGCAATTTAAGATTCCTAAACCCCAACTTCCTCCCTGTATTTTTACATAATATGTCCGGGTACGATAGTCATTTGTTTGTTAGGGAATTGGGGTATGACGAGAAAAGAATCGATGTGATCCCGAATTCTGAGGAAAAATATATAACATTTTCGAAATAAGTTAGCGGTAATTTTAAAATAAGATTCTTGGATTCATATCGATTCTTATCCGACAGCCTCAATTCCCTAGCAAAAATAGTGCCGGATACGCCTACTATAAAATCCTTGTTTAGAAGGGAGGAGGTTGAGGTTTTGAAGAGAAAGGGGGTGTTCCCTTACGATTACATGAATGTTTTTACAATAGCTTAACCCAGGAGCATAAAACAGACACGAAGACAAACATGCTCAAAAGGTGTGGGGTACGTTCAATTGTAAGACGCTGGGTGATTACAACGATATATATATGAAAGCCGACACACTATTACTAACAGATATTTTTGAAACTTTCCGAAAAATTACAATTATATCGCATAAATTAGACCCGGCGCATTTCTTCACCGTACCCGCGATGACGTGGGATGCCATGTTAAAATTTACTGGGGTTAATTTGGAATTGTTAAACGACTACAATATGATTTTAACCCTTTCAGTCACCAATTTTCGGGGTCCAAAATTGTGGACACCGATTTTGATGTCCGAAAAAAATTAGTTCAAAGCATTTTCAATGTCCAAACTCGATTTCTCATATCAGTTTATACCTCTTTGGAATACCTAGTGCTGCTTCTTGGCGAAAAATTATCAGAAATATCAAGTAAACAAATTTTTTGTTTTGGTATCCCTAACAAAATTGGTGTCCACAATTGTGGACAAGGTGACTGAAAGGGTTAATGATTGAGAGAGGATTATAGGGGGCGTCTGTCAGGTCTCCCATCGGTTCGCCAAAGCGAACAACGAATGTATTAAAGGTTATAACCCACACTTGGAAAAATCTTTTATTTTTTATATAGACTGCAACAATTTATATGGGGCTGCCATGTGCAAGCCCCTCCCAATTGGCGAAATCGAATGAGTAGACCCATCCCACGTCATCATCGATGCATTAAATGAAAATGATGAGTTTGGGTATATTTTAGACGTAGATATTAGTTACCCGCCTCATTTACACGGCGCTCACGATGATTTGCCATTCTTAGGAGAAAATACCAATTTTAATGATAAAAAACAAAACAAAAAACTTTTAACGCAGTTTAAAAATTAAAAAAAATATGTCGTTCATTATATGGCTTTAAAACAGGCGGTGGGTCATGGTATAGTTTTAGAAAATATAAATAAAGTTTTAAAATTCAAACAAAGCTGTTGGCTAAAACAATATATAGAATACAATACAGAATTACGTAGAAAAGCAACAAATGATTTCGAAATAGACCAAATTAAATTATATATAAATGCTATATTCGGTAAAACAATGGAGAACATAAGAAAAAGAATTGACATTAAATTAATTTGCAATGCCAACAGCTTAGAAAATTTAATAAAAAAACCAAATTTTAAAGATAGAACCATCTACAATGAAAATCTAGCTGCTGTACATATGGAAAAAACTAAAATTAAATTCGACAAACCAATATATGTTGGCATGGCCATATTAGATATTTCTAAAACAATTATGTATAATTATCATTATGATGTCATGTTACTTTACATGGATAAAGACTCTTTTAGTTATTATATAAAAACTGACAATTTATGTAACGATATTTTAAATATGAAACAATATATGGATACATCCAATTATCCAACCGATCACCATTGCTATGCAATCAAAAATAAAAAAGTGATGCGGAAATTTAAGGACGAGGCGAGAGGGGACCCCATTTTAACTTTTATTGGTCTCCGACCGAACATGTACCATGTTAATATGAAAAATAAAGTTATAAAAAAAGTAAAAGGGGAAAACAGAAATGTTGTAAAGAAAGAAATTAGTTTTATTGATTTTATTAATTCCCTGAAAGAGCATACAACATTGCGTCATAAAATGAGACAAATAATTTCAAAAGGTCATGAAATTGAAACAATAGAAATAAATAAAATATCTCTTTCATCGAATGACGATAAAGGTGTGATAATGGAAGATGGAGAAAGCACCCTTGCGTTTGGACATTATAAGCTCGATGAACAGTTCGTTACTAAGGCCTTTGGCGAGGTCGACAGAACCGTAAGCCGTATGAATGTGTATGAGTCGGGGCCGGGATAGCCGAGAACGTTAGAGTGCGACCCGCTTAACATTCTCGAGCCGAACGGTTCCGGTTCAAAAAGACGGACTTGTGTTTGATTGGGGGCCGGGATAGCCGAGAACCTTAGAGTGCGACCTGCTTAACATTCTCAAGCCGAACGGTAACGGTTCAAAAAGACGGACTTGTGTTTGATTCGGGGCCGGGATAGCCGAGAACGATAGAGTGCGACCCGCTTAACATTCTCGAGCCAAACGGTTACGGTTAAAAAAGACGGACTTGTCTTTGATTCGGGGCCGGGATAGCCGAGAACGTTAGAGTCCGACCCGCTAAACATCCTGGATCCAAACGGTTACGGTTCAAAAAGACGGACTTGTGTTTGATTTTGGGCCAGGATAGCCGAGAACGTTAGAGTGCGATTCGCTTAACATTCTCGAGCCGATCGGTTACGGTTCAAAGAGACAGACTTGTCTTTGATTCGGGGCCAGGATAGCCGAGAACGTTAGAGTGCGACCCGTTTAACATTCTCTAGCCAAACGGTTACGGTTCAAAAAGACGGACTTGTGTTTGATTCGGGGCCGGGATAGCCGAGAACGTTAGAGAGCGACCCGCTAAACATCCTGGATCCAAACGGTTACGGTTCAAAAAGACGGACTTGTGTTTGATTTTGGGCCAGGATAGCCGAGAACGTTAGAGTGCGATCCGCTTAACATTCTCGAGCCGATCGGTTAAGGTTCAAAAAGACAGACTTGTCTTTGATTCGGGGCCAGGATAGCCGAGAACGTTAGAGTGCGATCCGCTTAACATTATCGAGCAGAACGGTTACGGTTCAAAAAGACGGACTTGTGTTTGATTCGGGGCGGGGATAGCCGAGAACATTAGAGTGCGACCCGCTTAACATTCTCGAGCCGAACGGTTACGGTTCAAAAAGACGGACTTGTCTTTGATTCGGGGCGGGGATAGCCGAGAACGTTAGAGTGCGACCCGGTTAACATTATCGAGCCGAACGGTTACGGTTCAAAAAGACGGAAATGTGTTTGATGGGAGGCCGAGATAGCCGAGAACGTTAGAGTCGACCCGCTAAACATTCTGGATCCGAAAGGTTACGGTTCAAAAAGACGGACTCTTCTTTGATTCGGAGCCGTATTAGGCGAGAACGTTACAGTACGACCCGCTTAACATTCTCGGGCCGAACGATTGCGGTTCAAACAGACGGGCTTATGTTTGATTCGGGGCCGGGATAGCCGAGAGCTTTACAGTGCGACCCGCTTAACATTCTCGAGCCGAACGGTTACGGTTAAAAAAGAGGGACTTGTGTTTGATTGGGGGCCGTATTATCCGAGAACGCTAGAGTGCGATCCGCTTAACATTCTCGAGCCGAACGGTAACGGTTCAAAATGACGGACTTGTGTTTGATTCTGGGCCGGGATAGCCGAGAACGATAGAGTGCGACCTGCTTAACATTCTCGAGCCGAACAGTTACAGTTCAAAAAGACGGACTTGCGTTTGATTCGGGGCCGGGATAGCCTAGAGCGTTAGAGCGCGACCCGCTTAACATTCTCGAGCCGAACGGTTACGGTTCAAAAAGACGGACTTGTGTTTGATTGGGGGCCGGGATAGCGGACAACGTTAGAGAGCGACCCGCTTAACATTCTCGAGCAGTAGTAGAAACGACGACGGATTGTGCAATGGTGAACTAGGTCACGCCGTCTTGCAGGGCGAGGGGGGTGTGTAACTAGGGTGAGGGGGGACGGTTGATTGCACAATCCGGCAACGTCGCATGTAATGTGTGAGATGTGGCAACATCGCTTTGTTTACATCGTGCTGTAGCAGAGCCCCCCTTGAGGGTCATTAAATGACCTAGTGAGGACGAGGGGGGGTGTTGTTCTATGGTGAGGGGGGGTTTGCTTGTTTACATTTAACCGGGTTGTCCCCACGGTCAGATTTGTGTAGGTGCATGCGGTTCATTGACCCTTTGTTTACATTATGCCAGTGACGTCATCCTCTGAGTGTTTTGTTTGTTTACATTACACCGGGTTGACCCCACGGCTAGGTGTGTGTAGGTGCATGCGGTTCATTGACGCTTTGTTTACATTATGCCTGTGACGTCATCCTCTGAATGGGAGTTTTGTTTGTTTACGTGCAGTAGCAGAGCAATATGTGACCTTGAGGGTCATTGACCGACCTTGTGAGGGCGAGGGGGGTGTTGTTCTAGGGTGTGTTTTGAGATTTCAAGGGGTCAACGGATGTAAGATGCCCAACATGGCAACGTTGGATTGTAGATGTGGCAACAGCGCTTTCCCCTCCTCTCTGTTGAACCTTTTAGTCTTAATGTTGAAGCCTTGGAAGATGGTTGTGCCGCGTCGATTGGAACTGGGGTGACCGACTACCCCATCACCACTAGCAAAATAGTGCGAGTCGGTCTTTGCGATTTTGTGCCCACTGTCGCGGTCATCGACAAGAAAATTACAGTGTATGTGGATACGGAAGAATGGAGATTCATCGCCGATCAGATTCCAAGGATGTTATCTCTTTTGCAATGCAGGCCCAAGAAATTTTAGGTTGAAGACCGAGTAAGTTGTAAAAATGTTTATTGTACACTTTCCAAGAGGGGAAGGAACAGAGTTATGAAAATAGAACAGGTTGTTATTTCTTTCGCAATGTTTAATCAGAGTTCTCCAACCCTTCAGCTCGCTTCACCTTCGACATGTTTTAGCAGAAATGAAACGGCAAAGCTTTGTAAAGACGTTAAGAACATCAATAACTCATTGGAATTGATAACCAAAATGGCTGAACTATATAAGAAACAATGGACTTTAATATTATTACTGAGACTCTTTATAATTTATTAAATAAACTCAAGAAAAGACCCTTATGAGTTGTAATTCATGTAATAAATAATATTTCTTTATATACCTTTTTTTATTTCTCGAACCCTTCCCTAAGTAAAAATGAGAATAAAGGTAAATAAATAAAAAAATAAAAAATTAATTTATATGGTTTATTTGATGTATTACATGAGATAAATTACAGATATAATAGTACAAATAATAATTAATATATTCATTGAGGTAAGAAAGTCTTCGCTTCTGGATAAATTCCTCGTCCTCTTGCCACTCCTCAGGTAAATTTTCCCAGATGTAGTCTAATGTATAGTCAAAAAGGCACAAAAGTAATGATCGAGGTAAAGCTCTCAATTCTTCTGTAGTTAAAGATTCGATTCCTTCCTCTCCCAAACGACGTATTGCTGACTCCATTTTATCCGTCATACTGATAAGGTACTTCCTAGGAGGAGTATAAATAATCCTCCTCCTGGAACCACAAACACTGTGGACTATTTTTTTTATGGTATCTGAGAGGGTTGTCTAATGATGTGCTGTCGAATACCAGGCCACAGTATACACATTCAACTCTATTCTTGACTCCTCGAATAAATCCAGCATATGAGAGTAGATGATGAGGTGTACCAATATTCTTAAATGTTTGTCTTCTTATCTCTTCTTTTTTAAATTTACAGCTTCAGAATGTTTTCTGACCCATGTGGCCAAACGATGGGCTTGATTTAATGAGCAAACAAGGGAAGTGTTCAAATGGAAATGACAAGCTATCTGTTCATTATTTAACTGTTTCAAGTTTGGACAGCCGAAATCATGAAGATCATAGACTGGTCTATCGGTGAGTTCTTCTATAAACTTGTACTTTTCCATTCCCTTTCCCCATAATATGTCATAGTCTTCTGTAACATATACTAATAAATTCTTCATATCTTCATATTCTACATCGCCATAGGTCCAGTTCAATCCGTGAATATTTTTCATTACCCAGATGTTCGTCCGTGCTTTAGCCAGTTCTTCACTCGCACCCTGAGGCGGTTTAAAAAACCAATGCCATGATGAGCCATGACTCACTGAGACTATAGATAGTTCTTTAACGATTAATGAGTTGGAGGCTGATCGATAGCCTTGAAAATCAATGACCGCTGAAGGCATCATGTGTGTCATAGTCAAAATCCTGCAGTGGAGTGATTTTGTTTAGGTTTTAAATAATGAATATAAGCAGCCAAACATGTGCAGAGGTTCAGTACATTTTGTGGACTAAACCGGTTCCCACTTCATATTTCACTATATTATCATGAAGAATGAGGCAGTATGCCTTAGTATTAGGCGGAAAGTTCCCACTCGCCTCTAGTTGAACGCGAATATCAATAGTCGTAATTTTTATTGCTTCAGATTGTTTAGAACAATCTATAATGACTGTAGGTGCGAGGGTCTCAAAATCGGATCGTGAAAGCAGAGGTTGAGAGTGTCTATTACCATAATAGCTCGTTTGAAACTCATTATACATTTCGTAGAGAAGGGCGACTTTTCCTTGTGCAAAATCTAAATTCAAATCATCATGAGGATAATGTTCACTATTCAGATAGAGTTTCAAGTTTTTCAATTTACAACTATCAAAATGACTGTTATCTTTGGTTGCGTTTCTCGTTCGACCAGTTTGGAATGCGATAATAACATATCGCGGCTTTTCTAAATTTGTCGATGTTTTGACAGTCCAATTTTCTTGCTGCGAAGTAGGTAAATTTGGGTATTCATAAAGATCCCATGATCTGAACGGTATAGTAATTATCTTTTTTTCTCTACCATTTTCAACAACCTCAGTCGTTCTTGATCGGAAACACGAACATGTGGAATCCTCCAGACCACTTTATCTAATTTTATTTGTACGTCATCGCTACCCTTTATGCAGTTCAAGTCCGTACTCGATCTAATCAAAACTAGTTCTTGCTTAAGATTAATTAAAATTTTGCGATAGTCCTCACATATCCCTAAGAGAATATCCAGTGGCAGGCATAAGCTAAAACATCCGTCTTTATCGATTGAAAGAGTTTTATCGATGCTAGGTATTACCCACCCCGAATTTTCAAGACCTTTCACTTGATTAGGTGAAAACGAAGCATAACCTTTAAGCGTTGTAGTTATTCCAGGGTTTGTGACTCTATCAACTTCAATGCCATTTAATTCGTATCTGATCTCATCAAACAAAAACGCAAACGCGTTATTAGTCAATTTTGAAGTAGTTCCTTGAGTACCGTCTTTTTTTAAAATTCGTCCTTCAATGTAAATAAAACTTAATGAAGGAAACGTATAAACATCTTGTTGATGGATCGGAATTCTGATTTCATCAGACTTGTTATAAGTGTTGCCTGCATACGGCTGATGCGAATGATATTGAAATTGTGTAAGGGACTCATCAAATTTCACGTCTGATGTTATGTTTAGTATATTATTCATATTTTTATTTTTAACCGAAAACCACACTGTTTTAAAAAGTTTGCGTTTGCAGGTGTTAACCGCCTTGATGGTTTAGGTTTACTAAATCTTAATTGGGTCTGACATCTCCTTTTATAACCAGCTAGAGATAGACTATCTGTGGTAAAATCAATCCCCATTTTTCTTTAAATGTAATCTTATAATAATTGTTTCTCCTCTAAAATCAATAAGCTCGCCGTTCTGATCTACTAAACGAACAGTAATATTGTCAACAGTCCTCACGTTAGTAGGATAGTAAATGACTGGATTCGGGGTTTCGATGATTGTATATCCTGGTTCTACTGTAGGAAAGAATCGATGTATACTATGATCCGGATCTCCATTCATGAAAGACCTCGACGCGATGTTACAATGAATCGAAATAGTATTTACACTAAGAATTTTCACAATGTCGTTTGATTCAGTATACTGATGCTTTGGGTTAATGACTTGTTCGGGGCTAGTAAAACCCAATAGCGGGCCTATGCAATGTGGTTTGCCTTGGAAGTTGAAAAAAACCTGCTTAGACGATCTAATTTCAGTCTTTAGGGTACTTGGATTTCCTCTAAGTACAAGTCCAGCACCCCGATCAAGGTGAGCGATTTCATCGCTTAGAAAAGATTGTATAGCATCGATATCATACGATCCTTCAGGTATTTGAATGGCCATATCACCGAAATAAAACATATCGTTAACGCCCTTTCTTATGTTTGGAATAGTATTATATGTGTCAAAGATAATAACCCGATTGTACAATCCGACCCTAATTCTAGAGGAGGTAGGAAGTTTGCATGAAGAACGCTAGAATTGCCAGTAAACGCTACTGTGTAGCTCATGATTATTAATGATCAAAATTTATGAAAACGTCGGCTAAATACTTTAAGCAAAGGTGTCCACAAACCGGAGTATTCCACTTTTGATGACGTCGGCGGTTATATAATACTTGACAACTTTTGAAATAATCTAACAATTGAGGAGGAGGTTTTAAATTTCCAAAAGAATCAAAGTATTTCACTACATTATCTTATTTTACATAACAGACCCAATGAGAACCAGGTTCTGAACTTGTATTTAAATTTACAATAGCTGACTCGAGTTTTTTGGATATTTTGGAAGATTATCAATCATAAACACTCCACGAAAATTTGGAACATTTAAAACTTTTGATAAATGATTCAATTCCAAATCGGTCAATGGTTAATTTGGTAGTCTTATTTTTCTTGGTCTTTTTTGTTCGGTTATAAATAGACCGTAACCACTCTTATACGGTTTCAAATAAAGTCCGTTTCCAACTTTTTGACCTTCCATTGCCAAATTATGCCTCTTTTGCTCATCCAATTTTAGTTTGGCTTCTTTAGCTTAATTGATCGCCTTGGCTACACTCGCGGCTCCACCTGCTAAAGACCCCACAGCGGAAAGTCCTACCATCAATGGTACAAGAAATTAGAGAAAACCTCCCTGTTTTGGCAGCGGAAGAAGTCTTGGCGGTGAAGGTTTTGCCTTATCACGTAGATGCATTTTATCCTTTTTATATGCCGCTCTTGATGCATTGAGAATAGATGATACATCATCTACTTTTGACGATTTAACCAAATCTTTAAAACTAATCTTCTTCTTTTTCTTCCTCAGCCCCGAACCAATTTTCCTTTTTGCTTTCATGGCATTTGTAACTAACCAAGCCGCGGCTTTTTCTCCCCATGACGAATCGTGTTATTAATTAATTAAATATATCGTGTTCTTTACAAGCTCTATCAAGCTCGATTATTCCGCTATCACCTCTAATTAAGCGTTTTTCTAGTTTCGTACTGGGACCGCAATATTGTTATCCTGGAAGGTGCAATTCAATCGGCAACCTATTGATAAGACTGTTCAACAAGCCTCTGCCTCTGCGAGCCTTGTGACTCATACTGTACTCAGAAAATGAAACAATAGGGTATATATAGCCGTCTTGATGTTGTTTGCGTTCAGAATGAAATTAGTTAAACAAGTGCAATGTTTCCCTACTACCAACTTTTCCCCAATTAAAGGACAATCGGAGGAGAGACATAGTTCATTATTACCAAACACTATCCAAGCCTCGATATGTGGCCCCAGCGGATGTGGAAAGACTAATATTATGATTGGATTGCTATTGAACCCTAACGGCTTAAAGTTTAAAAATGTGTATCTGTTTGGAAAAACTTTACATCAACCGAAATACCAGTATTTAAAAAGCGTCATAAATCTTGTCCCTGAAATAAAATTATATGAATTTGAAGATGCAAAAGAATAGCCTCAAAAAGTCGAATCAAATTCGGTATGCATATTTGATGATGTCACCATGGAAGATCAGGACATAATTAAACGATACTTTAGTTATGGCCGTCATATGAACCTCAATTGCTTTTATTTAACACAAAGTTATGTTTTTTGTATCCCGAGACATCTTATCAGGTGTAATTTTAACTTTTTAATAGTTTTCCCTCAAGATGAATTAAATTTAAAACATATTTATGATGAACACGTAAGCATGCCAGATTTAAGTTTTACTCTTTTTAAAGACATGTGCTCGTTATGCTGGAAAGAACCGGTTAGCTATCTTGTTATTGATAAAAGTAGGGGTATGAACGATGGACGTTTTAGAAAAGGAATCGACACATACATTGTAGATATATAAAGAGCGATCTCAGCAGTAATTATCATTAACAATCATGGACCCGAAAGTCACTCGTGAAATAATAAAAACAAGTGAGATTTTGAAAAACAAATTTCGAGCATTGAAGCGTAACCTACAGGATATTGAAACGGGTCGTCAAGAATTTTTTACACCCGTGCTTCAACCTTTAGAAGACATTAAACAATCATTAAAACCTAAACCGGAACAGACTTCCAGAGAAGGTGTTAATGAGCGGGACGAATCGCCAGATAAAAACGAGTATGCTAGTATTTACCGAAAATCAACTTTATTGCCGAAAACAACGCCTCACTACAAAAGAGCTAGACCGTTATCTAGTTTTTCCTTTCCCGTATTATCATCTGAAGAATGCGAGGACGAGTATGTGACTGACGAACCACTATCAGAGCTAGTCAAAGAATATGCTAAAACTCCACAAGGAGAAGCCGAATTGAAGGAACATCTCGCCGAATTTGGAAACCTGCAAAGGGAATACTTGGATAAGATTTTAAAAAAAGATGATGAGGCATATGACGATCGTTATGGAATTAGAGTCATGCCTTTAGGAGGATTAGCTATTGGAGATTCGACAAACGTTCGGCTGTTTCCAAACAGCGACTATATTTCTATAAACGACATAGAGTATGAAGGAACTCCGGGATTGTTGCAGCTACTCTACTTGAAAAACCCACAAGATTATACCGAGACCGACTTGGAAAATTATAAGAATATTTTAATCTCGACCAATGCACACAGGAAAGGCTATAGCGAAGAACAAGGGGTATTTAGAAACAGATCTGAGAAATATAGAAATGTAATATCCAAATTATTTCCACCGGAAACCTTAAAACTGTATGCCGCTTCCGCAGCTCCGAGAATGAAGCTCCGTTCTCACAAAAGGGGCCATGGTCTTATGAGAGCCGATAAACCTCTGTATGAGTATTGGAACGATCCTAATGAGCTAGTAAATCGTCTAAAGCTGTTAATAGCTTCCGCTCATACTGGTCACGAAGGACACCAAAACGAAATAGAATCAATAATTGAAGAGCTACGAGAAGAAAATATTATATATTAAAGACTATATATAGCTAGGTTTAGTATAAACATGACAATAAACAAGTTCGGATCTCACATGTCATTAAAGCACTCCAAATATAAAAAACGCTATTTTCCGTTTAGCATATTGAAGTCGGTAAAGGACATCGATGCACGCAATTTACGAATAATCAATGTTGCCAACCCAATCACAGCTAATGACGCTGCTAATAAAGTGTATTGTGATACGCTAGCGGCTACTTACACTGATTTAAACAATTGGCCTGGTAATTGGATTGATGGAAAAAGAAAAAGACTTGTCAAATGTGCACCACCTATAAATAAACAGGATGTTGTTACCAAAGAATTTTTAAACAGCGTTGCTTTAACCTTGGTTGAAGGTATATATGACTCTCTTGATAAGAGAATAACAAACGTCGCTGACCCTGAAAAGGAATCTGATGTGGTCACACTTGGTTACCTAAACAAAGTACTTGATAATGGATTCATCAATAATTAAAAGAACTGTTGTAAATGAATTACATAAGCCAGCTCGCAAGAAATATTCTAAGAGAAAGACAGTTTTGAAAGGAATAAATGACTTGTGGCAGATAGATTTAGTAGAGATGATACCTTATTCTCGAGAAAATAAAGGATACAAATATTTATTAACAGTTATAGACTGCTTTGTTAAATATGCATGGGCCATACCAATAAAGAAGAAATCTGCTGAAGATGTAAATAAGGCGATGGAGTAGACAAATTCCAAAAAATATTCAAAGTGATCAGGGAAAGGAGTTTTACAATTCCAAGTTTAAATCTCTAATGAAAAAATATTGTCATATTTTCTAATATGAAAGCTTCCATTGTAGAAAGGTTTAATAGAACATTAAAAGGGAAAATGTGGAAAGAAATTTATTTCTCACAAATTGTTTTTTTTTTTTTTTCTTAACCTAAAATATAATTTGTTCATAAAATAAACAGTACCAATATATTACTGCACATTTAATTTAATTATGTTGCGTCAATGCATAATGGCCGTAAGAAAGAGTATTGACTTTGTTTTCCAACGTATGACGTTTATCATCATACGGACATAGTGACTTTTTATTTATTAAAACCGTTTGCACTTGATGTTTTTTTGATTGTATAATATGAAACTGGCTGTACATTGTCATACCATTTCTTAAAGAATCTAGATAATTTTGAAACGTGAATCCTCGAACAGCACATTTCTTTATTCCGTTGGACCGTTTAATTAATAAACCTTTTTTAGTTATGAAAGAATACATTTTTGGCCTTAAGCCAACGTATTCGACAATCGGGTCACCGGCTGTTTCATCCTTGAGCATTCCGACCACTTTTTTGTTTTTATCAGAATAACAAGGGTGGTCTTTCGGGAAATTGCTAGAATCAAAATAATATCTTAAACTATTATTACTTATATCGTTGTAAATATTTGGTGTTTTAATATGATACAAAAGAGAGTCAGTATCTATGTAGCAGAGGTCAATATTTTGTGGACAGTAAGTTGTTAAAAACACATCATAGAGTAATTTGTACATTAAAACCTTTGAAAGTTCCAATATGCTAAAGCCAACATATAGCGTTTTATCGTATACAATTTTTTCCTTCTCTAACTGGACGGAAACTACATTATCGGTAAAAATGATTCTTTCTTTGAAATTGGGCTTCTTCACTAGTCTGTTTAATGTTTTTTCATTTGTAACAACTTTAAGGTCTATACGCTTTCTTACATTTTCCATGAATTTTCCGAAACACGAGTTATTCATTAGTTTAAAGAAATCAGACTCAAAAGGATTGGTAGACATTGCTCTATGCTTAGTGTTTAGATCAATATATGGTACCAACCATTTTTTTTGCTTAAATCACTTTCGCAGCTAAATTTTGATTTAAATTCACGATTGCAATCTAAGCATGTATAAAATTTCCATTTACATTTGTGTGCGCTCGAATTTAATATTAACAACCCACATTTTGAACATAATATAACATCAATACCTTTTCCTTCGGCCATCATTCAGTTCGATTACATAAACCCAATTTTGTAAGCTTGTTTCTCCTTTCCTTCATATACCATGCTCAATGATCCTAAAATCAAGCATATCATTTCAGTTAAATATTACACTTTTTTTATTATTGCTATTTTAAAAGAAATAAAAAACTCACCATCATATTGTTCGATGTCTTTTCCAGAAAAGCATTCTTGGTATCTTTTTGGTAAAAATGTCCGATATTTTTCTCCGTTTACGCCCTCTATGATGGCTTGTAACGCTTCTCCATACTCCGTTGATTTGAGAGCCAGCTCTAAAATCTTATAAGTTTCTCCTTTCTCGAGCTCACCAATAGTCTTATAGATTGTAGATCTGTTCAATTTTTCAATTAAAGACATCTGTAATATTTACAAAAATTAACAAATTTTTTTATCTTTATGCAAGTATCAGCTCAAAAATAGTTAAAATGACTCACCTTTAGGCACTGCGGGTTGGATTGGAAAAGTCGAGCTCCTTATATCCTCAATGTAGGTGTAGGGCAATCAATGGCTGTCGTCACGTGTGAAGCTGGGGTATATATGCGCAGTAGTGCTGACTGAGCGCTATGAATAAATAGTTCTTATCGCCTTGTCCGACAGATGCCGACAGACCGGCAGTAAGAAATGCATCTGCAGCGATTCCCAGAGAACCCGCTCTTTCATGTCAGATAACACGTAGTGCGATACATCCGCTGACTGGACATTGATAAAAATAGTCGGTGCGGCATCCTTTCAAATAGAAAACACAGATAAGCGAATGAATGATATCGTCTTGTCTGTCCTGCTGCAGTAAGAAATGCATCTGCAGCGATTCCCAGAGAAACCGCTCTTTCATGTCTGGTAACACGGAGTGCGATACATCTGCTGACTGGACATTGATAAAATATTTGGCACGACATCCTTCCAAATTGATAGCGATTCATCTGCTGTCGTTGATAAAATAAAGTCTGGGCGGCTTACAAAACGCTGACTGACCATCGATAAGCGGAAGAATGGTTCTTTGTCGTCTTGCTTATAATCAGCGTGGCTGATATCTGCCCCCTTTTAAACAGATAACATATCCGTCGACCGCTCAAGGCATCTGCTGACTGCGCGAATATCCCCCGCCACTGCAAGCATCGGCATAGCACCGGCTATATTAGAGCGGAGTTATTCCTCCAACATCATTGCTTCGTTGAATGAAACAGCTGAGTCATGCACCTATGCATTACACCTGACCGGGTTGTGCACTGGGTCAACCCAATAACAAACAAAACTCCCACTCAGAGGATGACGTCACAGGCATAATGTAAACAAAGGGTCAATGAACCGCATGCACCTACACACACCTAGCCGGGTTGTGAACTGGGTCAACCCGGTGTAATGTAAACAAACAAAACAATCAGAGGATGACGTCACAGGCATAATGAAAACAAAGGGTCAATGAACCACATGCACCTACACACATCTGACCGTGGGGTCAACCCGGTTAAATGTAAACAAACAAACCCCCCCTCACCCTAGAACAACACCCCCCTCGCCCTCATAAGGTCGGTCAATGACCCCTCAAGGGGAGCTCTCCTACAGCACGATGTAAACAAAGCGATGTTGCCACATCTCACACATTCCATGGGACGTTGCCGCATTGTGCAATCAACAGTCCCCCCCTCACCCTAGTTACACACCCCCCTCGCCCTGCCAGACAGCGTGACCTAGTTCACAACTGCACAATCCGTCGTTCCTACTACTTCGAGCCAAACGGTTACGGTTCAAAAAGACGGAATTGTGTTTGATTCAGGGCCGGGATAGCCGAGAGCGTTAGAGTGCGAACCGCTTAACATTCTCGAGCCGAACGGTTACGGTTCAAAAAGACGGTCTTGTGTTTGATTCGGGGCCGGGACTGCCGAGAACGTTAGAGTGCGACCCGCTTAACATTCTCTAGATAAACGGTTACGGTTCAAAAAGACGGACTTGTGTTTGATTCGGGGCCGGGATAGCCGAGAACGTTAGAGAGCGACCCGCATAACATTCTCAAGCCGAAAGGTTATGTTCAAAAAGACGGACTTGTGTTTGATTCGTGGCGGAGATAGCCGAGAACATTAGAGTGCGACCCGCTTAACATTCTCGAGCCGAACAGTTACGGTTCAAAAAGACGGACTTGTGTTTGATTCGGGGCCGGGATAGCCGAGAACGTTAGAGTGCGACCCGCTTAACATCCTCGAGCAGAACGGTTACGGTTCAACAAGACGGACATGTGTTTGATTCGGGGCCGGGATATCCGAGGACGTTACAGCGCGACCCACTTAACATTCTCGAGCCGAACGGTTACAGTTCAAAAAGACGGACTTGTGTTTGATTGGGGGCCGGGATAACCGAGAACGTTAGAGTGCGTCCCGCTTAACGTCCTCGAGCAGAACGGTTACGGTTCAAATAGACGGACTTGTCTTTGATTTGTGGCCGTGATAGCCGAGAACGTTAGAGTGCGACCCGCTTAACATCCTGGATCCGAACTGTTATGTTCAAAAAGATGGTTTTGTCTTTGATTTGTGGCCGGGATAGCCCAGAACGTTAGAGTGCGACCCGCTTAACATTCTCGGGCCGAACGGTTACAGTTCAAAAAGACGGACATGTGTTTGATCGGGGGCCGGGATAGCCGAGAACGTTAGAGTGCGACCCGCTTAAAATTCAAAGCCGAACGGTTGGGGTTCAAAAAGACGTACTTGTGTTTGATTCGGGGCCGGGATAGCCGAGAGCGTTATAGCGCAACCCGCTTAACATTCTCGGGCCGAACGGTTACGGTTCAAAAAGACTGACTTGTGTTTGATTGGGGGCCGGGATAGCGGGGAACGTTAGAGTGCGACCCGCTAAACATTCTGGATCCGAACGGTTATAGTTCAAAAAGACGGACTTGTGTTTGATTCGGGGACGGAATTGCCGAGAACGTTAGAGTGCGACCCGCTTAAAATTCAAAGCCGAACGGTTGCGGTTCAAAAAGACGTACTTGTGTTTGATTCGGGTCCGGGATAGCCGAGAGCGTTAGAGAGCAACCCACTTAACATTCTCGAGCCGAACGGTTACGGTTCAAAAAGACTGACTTGTGTTTGATTGGCGGCCGGGATAGCGGGGAACGTTAGAGTGCGACCCGCTAAACATTCTCAAGCCGAAAGGTTATGTTCAAAAAGACGGACTTGTGTTTGATTCGTGGCGGAGATAGCCGAGAACATTAGAGTGCGACCCGCTTAACATTCTCGAGCCGAACAGTTACGGTTCAAAAAGACGGACTTGTGTTTGATTCGGGGCCGGGATAGCCGAGAACGTTAGAGTGCGACCCGCTTAACATCCTCGAGCAGAACGGTTACGGTTCAACAAGACGGACATGTGTTTGATTCGGGGCCGGGATATCCGAGGACGTTACAGCGCGACCCACTTAACATTCTCGAGCCGAACGGTTACAGTTCAAAAAGACGGACTTGTGTTTGATTGGGGGCCGGGATAGCCGAGAACTTTAGAGTGCGTCCCGCTTAACATCCTCGAGCAGAACGGTTACGGTTCAAATAGACGGACTTGTCTTTGATTTGTGGCCGGGATAGCCGAGAACGTTAGAGTGCGACCCGCTTAACATCCTGGATCCGAACTGTTATGTTCAAAAAGACGGTTTTGTCTTTGATTTGTGGCCGGGATAGCCCAGAACGTTAGAGTGCGACCCGCTTAACATTCTCGGCCCGAACGGTTACAGTTCAAAAAGACGGACATGTGTTTGATCGGGGGCCGGGATAGCCGAGAACGTTAGAGTGCGACCCGCTTAAAATTCAAAGCCGAACGGTTGCGGTTCAAAAAGACTGACTTGTGTTTGATTGGGGGCCGGGATAGCGGGGAACGTTAGAGTGCGACCCGCTAAACATTCTGGATCCGAACGGTTATGGTTCAAAAAGACGGACTTGTGTTTGATTCGGGGACGGAATAGCCGAGAACGTTAGAGTGCGACCCGCTAAAATTCAAAGCCGAACGGTTGCGGTTCAAAAAGACGTACTTGTGTTTGATTCGGGTCCGGGATAGCCGAGAGCGTTAGAGAGCAACCCACTTAACATTCTCGAGCCGAACGGTTACGGTTCAAAAAGACTGACTTGTGTTTGATTGGGGGCCGGGATAGCGGGGAACGTTAGAGTGCGACCCGCTAAACATTCTGGATCCGAACGGTTACGGTTCAAAAAGACGGACTTGTGTTTGATTTGTGGCCGGGATAGCCGAGAACGTTAGAGTGCGACCCGCTTAACATTCTCGAGCCGAACCGTTATGGTTTATAAAGACGGACTTGTGTTTGATTTGGGGCCGGGATAGCCGTGAACGATAGAGTGCGACTTGCTTAACATTCTCGAGCCGAAAAGTTACAGTTCAAAAAGACGGACTTGTGTTTGATTGGGGGCCGGGATAGCCGATAAAGTTAAAGTGCAACCCGCTTAACATTCTCGAGCCGAACGGTTGCGGTTCAAAAAGACGGACATGTGTTTGATTCGGGGCCGGGATATCCGAGGACGTTACAGCGCGACCCACATAACATTCTCGAGCCGAACGGTTACGGTTCAAAAAGACTGAATTGTGTTTGATTGGGGGCCGTGATAGCGGGGAACGTTAGAGTGCGACCCGCTAAACATCCTGGATCCAAACAGTTATGTTCAAAAAGACGTTTTTGTCTTTGATTTAGGGCCGGGATAGCCCAGAACGTTAGAGTGCGACCCGCTTAACATTCTCGAGCCGAAAAGTTACAGTTCAAAAAGACGGACTTGTGTTTGATTCGGGGCCGGGATAGCCGAGAACGTTAGAGTGCGACCCGCTTAACATCCTCGAGCAGAACGGTTACGGTTCAACAAGACGGACATGTGTTTGATTCGGGGCCGGGATATCCGAGGACGTTACAGCGCGACCCACTTAACATTCTCGAGCCGAACGGTTACAGTTCAAAAAGACGGACTTGTGTTTGATTGGGGGCCGGGATAACCGAGAACGTTAGAGTGCGTCCCGCTTAACGTCCTCGAGCAGAACGGTTACGGTTCAAATAGACGGACTTGTCTTTGATTTGTGGCCGTGATAGCCGAGAACGTTAGAGTGCGACCCGCTTAACATCCTGGATCCGAACTGTTATGTTCAAAAAGATGGTTTTGTCTTTGATTTGTGGCCGGGATAGCCCAGAACGTTAGAGTGCGACCCGCTTAACATTCTCGGGCCGAACGGTTACAGTTCAAAAAGACGGACATGTGTTTGATCGGGGGCCGGGATAGCCGAGAACGTTAGAGTGCGACCCGCTTAAAATTCAAAGCCGAACGGTTGGGGTTCAAAAAGACGTACTTGTGTTTGATTCGGGGCCGGGATAGCCGAGAGCGTTATAGCGCAACCCGCTTAACATTCTCGGGCCGAACGGTTACGGTTCAAAAAGACTGACTTGTGTTTGATTGGGGGCCGGGATAGCGGGGAACGTTAGAGTGCGACCCGCTAAACATTCTGGATCCGAACGGTTATAGTTCAAAAAGACGGACTTGTGTTTGATTCGGGGACGGAATTGCCGAGAACGTTAGAGTGCGACCCGCTTAAAATTCAAAGCCGAACGGTTGCGGTTCAAAAAGACGTACTTGTGTTTGATTCGGGTCCGGGATAGCCGAGAGCGTTAGAGAGCAACCCACTTAACATTCTCGAGCCGAACGGTTACGGTTCAAAAAGACTGACTTGTGTTTGATTGGCGGCCGGGATAGCGGGGAACGTTAGAGTGCGACCCGCTAAACATTCTCAAGCCGAAAGGTTATGTTCAAAAAGACGGACTTGTGTTTGATTCGTGGCGGAGATAGCCGAGAACATTAGAGTGCGACCCGCTTAACATTCTCGAGCCGAACAGTTACGGTTCAAAAAGACGGACTTGTGTTTGATTCGGGGCCGGGATAGCCGAGAACGTTAGAGTGCGACCCGCTTAACATCCTCGAGCAGAACGGTTACGGTTCAACAAGACGGACATGTGTTTGATTCGGGGCCGGGATATCCGAGGACGTTACAGCGCGACCCACTTAACATTCTCGAGCCGAACGGTTACAGTTCAAAAAGACGGACTTGTGTTTGATTGGGGGCCGGGATAGCCGAGAACTTTAGAGTGCGTCCCGCTTAACATCCTCGAGCAGAACGGTTACGGTTCAAATAGACGGACTTGTCTTTGATTTGTGGCCGGGATAGCCGAGAACGTTAGAGTGCGACCCGCTTAACATCCTGGATCCGAACTGTTATGTTCAAAAAGACGGTTTTGTCTTTGATTTGTGGCCGGGATAGCCCAGAACGTTAGAGTGCGACCCGCTTAACATTCTCGGCCCGAACGGTTACAGTTCAAAAAGACGGACATGTGTTTGATCGGGGGCCGGGATAGCCGAGAACGTTAGAGTGCGACCCGCTTAAAATTCAAAGCCGAACGGTTGCGGTTCAAAAAGACTGACTTGTGTTTGATTGGGGGCCGGGATAGCGGGGAACGTTAGAGTGCGACCCGCTAAACATTCTGGATCCGAACGGTTATGGTTCAAAAAGACGGACTTGTGTTTGATTCGGGGACGGAATAGCCGAGAACGTTAGAGTGCGACCCGCTAAAATTCAAAGCCGAACGGTTGCGGTTCAAAAAGACGTACTTGTGTTTGATTCGGGTCCGGGATAGCCGAGAGCGTTAGAGAGCAACCCACTTAACATTCTCGAGCCGAACGGTTACGGTTCAAAAAGACTGACTTGTGTTTGATTGGGGGCCGGGATAGCGGGGAACGTTAGAGTGCGACCCGCTAAACATTCTGGATCCGAACGGTTACGGTTCAAAAAGACGGACTTGTGTTTGATTTGTGGCCGGGATAGCCGAGAACGTTAGAGTGCGACCCGCTTAACATTCTCGAGCCGAACCGTTATGGTTTATAAAGACGGACTTGTGTTTGATTTGGGGCCGGGATAGCCGTGAACGATAGAGTGCGACTTGCTTAACATTCTCGAGCCGAAAAGTTACAGTTCAAAAAGACGGACTTGTGTTTGATTGGGGGCCGGGATAGCCGATAAAGTTAAAGTGCAACCCGCTTAACATTCTCGAGCCGAACGGTTGCGGTTCAAAAAGACGGACATGTGTTTGATTCGGGGCCGGGATATCCGAGGACGTTACAGCGCGACCCACATAACATTCTCGAGCCGAACGGTTACGGTTCAAAAAGACTGAATTGTGTTTGATTGGGGGCCGTGATAGCGGGGAACGTTAGAGTGCGACCCGCTAAACATCCTGGATCCAAACAGTTATGTTCAAAAAGACGTTTTTGTCTTTGATTTAGGGCCGGGATAGCCCAGAACGTTAGAGTGCGACCCGCTTAACATTCTCGAGCCGAAAAGTTACAGTTCAAAAAGACGGACTTGTGTTTGATTGGGGGCCGGGATAGCCGATAAAGTTAGAGTGCAACCCGCTTAACATTCTCGAGCCGAACGGTTGCGGTTCAAAAAGACGGACATGTGTTTGATTCGGGGCCGGGATATCCGAGGACGTTACAGCGCGACCCACATAACATTCTCGAGCCGAACGGTTACGGTTCAAAAAGACTGAATTGTGTTTGATTGGGGGCCGTGATAGCGGGGAACGTTAGAGTGCGACCCGCTAAACATCCTGGATCCAAACAGTTATGTTCAAAAAGACGTTTTTGTCTTTGATTTGTGGCCGGGATAGCCGAGAACGTTAGAGTGCGACTCGCTTACCATTCTCGGGCCGAACGGTTACTGTTCAAAAAGACGGACATGTGTTTGATTGGGGGCCGGGATAGCGGGGAACGTTAGAGTGCGACCCGCTAAACATCCTGGATCCGAACGGTTACGGTTCAAAAACACGGAGTTGTCTTTAATTCGGGGCCGGAATAGCCGAGAACGTTAGAGTGCGACCCGCTTAACATTCTCGAGCCAAACGGTTCCGGTTTAAATAGACAGACTTGTCTTTGATTTGTGGCCGGGATAGCCGAGAACGTTAGAGTGCGACCCGCTTAACATTCTCGAGCCGAACGGTTACGGTTCAAAAAGACTGACTTGTGTTTGATTGGTTGTGGGCCGGGATAGCGGGGAACGTTAGATTGCGACCCGCTAAACATTCTGGATAAGAACGGTTACGGTTCAAAAAGACGGACATGTGTTTGATTCGGGGCCGGAATAGCCGAGAGCGTTAGAGTGCGACCCGCTTGACTTTTTGAGCAGAACGGTTACGGTTCAAAACGACGGACTTGTCTTTGATTTGTGGCCGGGATAGCCGAGTAGCGCGACCCGCTAAACATCCTGGATCCGAACAGTTATGTTCAAAAAGACGGACTTGTGTTTGATTGGGGGCCGGGATAGCCGAGAACGATAGAGTGCGACTTGCTTAACATTCTCGAGCCGAAAAGTTACAGTTCAAAAAGACGGACTTGTGTTTGATTGGGGGCCGGGATAGCCGATAAAGTTAGAGTGCAACCCGCTTAACATTCTCGAGCCGAACGGTTGCGGTTCAAAAAGACGGACATGTGTTTGATTCGGGGCCGGGATATCCGAGGACGTTACAGCGCGACCCACATAACATTCTCGAGCCGAACGGTTACGGTTCAAAAAGACTGAATTGTGTTTGATTGGGGGCCGTGATAGCGGGGAACGTTAGAGTGCGACCCGCTAAACATCCTGGATCCAAACAGTTATGTTCAAAAAGACGTTTTTGTCTTTGATTTGTGGCCGGGATAGCCGAGAACGTTAGAGTGCGACTCGCTTACCATTCTCGGGCCGAACGGTTACTGTTCAAAAAGACGGACATGTGTTTGATTGGGGGCCGGGATAGCGGGGAACGTTAGAGTGCGACCCGCTAAACATCCTGGATCCGAACGGTTACGGTTCAAAAACACGGAGTTGTCTTTAATTCGGGGCCGGAATAGCCGAGAACGTTAGAGTGCGACCCGCTTAACATTCTCGAGCCAAACGGTTCCGGTTTAAATAGACAGACTTGTCTTTGATTTGTGGCCGGGATAGCCGAGAACGTTAGAGTGCGACCCGCTTAACATTCTCGAGCCGAACGGTTACGGTTCAAAAAGACTGACTTGTGTTTGATTGGTTGTGGGCCGGGATAGCGGGGAACGTTAGATTGCGACCCGCTAAACATTCTGGATAAGAACGGTTACGGTTCAAAAAGACGGACATGTGTTTGATTCGGGGCCGGAATAGCCGAGAGCGTTAGAGTGCGACCCGCTTGACTTTTTGAGCAGAACGGTTACGGTTCAAAACGACGGACTTGTCTTTGATTTGTGGCCGGGATAGCTGAGTAGCGCGACCCGCTAAACATCCTGGATCCGAACAGTTATGTTCAAAAAGACGGACTTGTGTTTGATTGGGGGCCGGGATAGCCGAGAACGTTAGAGTGCAACCCGCTTAACATTCTCGAGCCGAACGGTTGCGATTCAAAAAGACGGACATGTTATAACGTAAAATTATATTAAATTGCCCCGCTCAGACGGAGAAGGTGTGGATCTTTTTATTTTATTTCTTGGGAAATAGAAAAATTTATTTTGGGAGTAATTACCTCCTAAAAAAAACTTTACCCAACCAAAATATATATATATATATCTATATAAAGAGCGCCACGTTATTTTTTGGGAATAACGAAACCCTGAGTGAGGAAATGAAGGAGGTGACGATAATAAAAAAAAGAATATCAGGTCTGGGCTCAATATGGCGTCTCTGCCTCCTATATTTAATTATTTGGAATGGCGTCACCTTTACAGGGGATTAATTAAACAGAACAAAACTATTGAGTTGTGAGGAACCATTATATTTTAATAATATCATATTATATTGAAAAAAGAAATATAGAAAAAGTAAATACAAAACCATTAAATCTTCTAGAAGAATGAAAAAAAAAATATATCTCCTAACCAAAGAAAAAAAAAATACATTCAATAGGAAAAAAAATATATAAACACTTGTGAACTCTTACAAAAAAAAAAAAAAGAATACCCTTGATAGAACATAAATTAAAATAACAATCAATTTATCATCAACAACAAAAAAACAAAAAAATCATAATCTCTCTCCACTATTTATAGTTCTAACGTCTTTCAGTCTTCCACACATAAACAAAAGAATACTCCGTTTTCATGTATATAAGTTTGTAATGGGGTACTCACAATTTCTTCGCCATATACCTTCGAGAGTCTCCACAGCCCTATGCAGTGTGTTTACTCGTCCGCCGCGGCTCCTGCTCCAAATCCCCTTACGGGTGTCTCCAGGTTTTTTCCTCTCTACTGACCTCCTGGAACTACCAGAACAATCGCCGGGTCCTCCAGATTACTGATCTCTGGCGGACAACTTCTCACACCCTTGGCTTGCTCTCTCTCACTCTCAGACTCCCTCTGACCGATGGCCAGTACCCCCAACTATCCACACCTTAATCCTTCCTAACTCTATTTACAACATCTATTTACAACTGGTTCTTACAACTATATTAATATATTTATTATAACTACTTTTGAACATCTATGTACAATTATTTCCAACAGTTAGTTAACACACCTATTTCCAAAATCTGTATTTACAAGTGAAGCCATTCACAATTTCGATTTCTCATCTATTTAATTTACCTAATAAAATTGTTAAAATTTCCGACTGTAACACCTCTCCCTTTCCTCACAAAAAAAAGAGAAAAAAAAAAAAAGAACTGCAAGCTCTCTAAACCTATTATAATTGCCATGATAAACGCAGTTGCTATTTACCTCCTTTCCACTACTGTACTAACTAGTCTGTATCTATCTACAACTACTAATCTATCATTTATTCTGACGGGTCTAGTTTTAAATCTTGCACATGCCACTGGCCCAAACTACAACCCGAGTCAATGTCTTCCAATTCTACTATAATTAGTGAGATGACCTTCTTAATGCGGCATTTCAGAAACTTTGGGGCTAATTTGCTCGCGAAATATTCACCCACTTTTGACTGATGGTGAGTCCGACACCATACAATTTGTCCAACTTCTACTTTCATAGGTCTCCGGCGAAGATTGTAAGCTTTCCGGCTCTTCTCGTAAGCCTCCTTCAAGTTCTTCTGAACTACTTCATATAGGTCAGGCATCTTCTTCATCTTTGAAATATGCCGATCTCTCTCAAAGTCTAATTCTTTCGGATCGCCATCTTCAAGGCCATGTTCTTCCCCCGATCTGAAAAGTTCGCGTCCATGGTTTATATATGCAGGTGTAAACCCCGTGGATTCGTGTACTGCAGTTTTTAATGCAAATGCTAATTTGTGCAGCTGCTTATCCCACGATCGATGATTTCCCTTTACATAGGAGGCCATCATTGTCTTCATCACTCGGTTTACTCGCTCTGTCGGATTGGCCTGTGGATGATAATAAGCCGTAAACCAAATCTTCACCTTATATTCCTCCATCAGATTTTGAAATTCACGACTCTTAAATTGGACTCCATTATCGCAGATCACTATTTGAGGGACCCCGAACATCATGAAAACTTGTTCCTCCATATGTTTTGCAATGGCTTTCGCTGTAGCCGTTCTCATAGCGATCAAGATGGAATACTTTGAAAAATAATCTGTTACACATAACAGAAATCTGTTTTGCTTACTCGCTGAAGGTAAGGGACCCATCAAGTCTGCACTGATAATTTGCCATGGGTACTCTGCCACTTTCCGTTGACTCATTAGACCTGCTGGTTTTTGTTGGCACGGCTTCGTTTCTAAACATGTTTGGCACCTAGCAACATATCTCTTTACGTCCGAGTTCATCCCTGGCCAATAAAATTTTTCTTTTAATCTTTCAAGAGTTTTAAATGATCCTAAATGACCAGAAAGCGGGCTGTCATGGTACTCCATTAACAGCGATTTGCGTTGAAATTTCGGGACTACTACTTTCCACGGTCTATCTTCTCCTAGGATTTCTTGTCGGTCTACAATCCTCTTCATTAATTTGCCGTTTTCGACCGTCCAATCAGGGCATCTGTCCGGGTTTTTCGTTACTTTAACACACATTGTGTTATACCACAGGTCCTGTTTGTCGTTTGCCGTATCCAATTCCATGGCCAAAATCTCTTCGTCCCCTTCGCGTAATCTAGACAATGCGTCGGCTACCTTATTTAGCTTCCCTGGCCTATGTTCTACTTTAAAGCTGTATTGCTGCAGTTTTACTGCCCATCTTGCCAATCTTCCGTTTGGATCTTTTAGATTATTCAGCCATTTTAAAGCCATATGGTCTGTTACAACCGTGAAGTCCATGCCTTCTAAATAAGGACGAAATTTTTCTATCGCCCACAGTACTGCCAGACATTCTAATTCTGTGGTTGAGTATTTTTTCTCTCCGGCTGTAAGTCCTCTACTTGCGTATGCAATAGGTCTCTCTCCCTTCGGCCCATTCTGAGATAATATCGCACCTAGGCCAGAATTCGATGCATCTGTCTGCAGGGTAAACGGCAAATCAAAATCTGGGCAAGTTAAAAGAGGTGCTGTCACTAAAATTTCTTTGATGTCGTTGAAAGCCTTTTCCTGTCTATCACCCCAATGCCATTTAGTTTTCTTCTTTGTCAATTCAGTTAGAGGAGAAATTATGGAGGCGAAATTTGGGACAAATCGTCTATACCACGACGCTATACCTATAAATCTTCGCACTCTCTTCACTGTGTTCGGTCTGGGATAATTTAGAATGGCTGACACTTTATCTGGATCTACACGAAGTCCGTCTTCATTGACAATATATCCCAGATATTTCAGCCCAGTTCGGCAGAAGTGACTTTTCTCCCAATTAATAATCAAATTGGCCTCTGCTAGTCTTCGGAGAACCTCATCTAGGATTCTTAAATGCGTGTCGAAATCTGGTGCAATTATTATAATATCGTCAAGATACACAAGGACATACGGGTCTAAATCTGGCTGAAGAATGTTGTCTATCAGACGTTGCCATGTTGCCGGAGCGTTATGCAGGCCAAAGGGCATCCTTAAAAAATGAAATAATCCTCTACCAGGAACCGTAAAGGCCGTTTTTTCTTGACTGCTTTCCTCTAAAGGCACCTGCCAATAAGCTGATTTTATGTCTATCGTTGATAAGAACTTAGCCCCTTTCAGTTTGTCTAATGTATCACTAACGTAGGGTATGGGATACGCATCTCGTTTGGTAATTTTATTTAATGAGCGATAATCCACACAAAATCTATGTGACCCAACAGGTTTTTTGACCAATACAACAGGCGAAGACCAGGGACTATTACTCGCTACCACTATACCATTTTCAAGCATTTGGTCAAGTTCTTTGTTCATCGCCGCCTGAATATAGGGTGATACGGGGTGGTACCTTTGTTTAATCGGACGATGGTCACCTGTATCTATATAGTGCTCCCCTTTCGATGTCCATCCCAACTTGTCCGGTTTAACTTTCCTCCATTTGTCTATTAAACTTTCCAATCTTCGCCTCTGATCTTGATTAAGAGCTGATTGTCCAATCAGATTACCCGGACTTTGCGATTCTCCTTTGTTCTCTTCCACTTCTGTACACATCTCTTCCACTTCTGTCTCCGTGTAAGGAATTAAGCTCATTTTTTGCCAAAAATCAATTCCTTATATTATATCGTGATTAAGACGAGGTATCACCAGGAATTCGATTAATGCGACCTTTTCATTTAATTTCACCGGCAAAGTTATTTTTCCTAGAATTTCAGTGCGGGACCCATCAGCCAATTTCAGCCTAACATCATCCGCCAGCTCTAATTGTACTCCTAACCTGACAAATTCTTCCCACTTTCGCGCATTCAACAGAGACCTCATTGCTCCTGAGTCTAAGAGACCTGTTATGGGTTTTCCTAAAATATTTACTTTCACAAATGGCCGTTGATCATTCCCTGCCATTGTTATATCCTTTTTCTTCATTACTTCCCTAACCGTATCTAGCCATCTTAACCACTCCATGGAATCTCGGTCGGACTTCGGGGTTTGCTTCAAACATTGTCCATTTATGTCTGACCCCTTGATCCGTTTCCCTGTTGCTTATTTTTCTTAGGTTTGTTGCAATAATTCGAGGTGTGTCCTACAAGTCCGCAATTCCAACAAGTTTTTTCTTTGCAATTTTTCGCAATGTGTGGGCGAGAGCATCGATAACACGTTTCTTTAGAAGCCTGATACCTCGGAGTAGTCCTGACTTCATTCGCATAATTTCTTTGAGGTCTACAATACTGTTGGTACGTTTGATTATTGCTGGACGGTCTATACGATAAGTCCGGCTCTAGTAGGCCTCTCATCATCGGCGGTGGCTTATGACTTTCCATCCTAAATTTCGCGTCCTCCAGTTTACGCCCAAGAGTGACTAAATCCTTAACGGTGGTAATCTCTTGTAAAGCAAGACGATCTTGGTAAAACGGGAGCATATTTTTCATAATAATTCTAAGTTTCTCCGCTTCATTTGGTGGACACGATAAGCGGTGAAAATAATTATTTATCACGGCCGAATAAACTCCAATTGATTCCTCAGAGCCCTGTGTTCGCCTGCGAATTTCTTCCCATAGCCGGTCTTCGTAATCACGAGGCGCGAATTCAGCCTTAAGTTCTGTCACTAATTCCTCCCAAGTAGAAGACTCTCTTTTCAATGACTTGACCGCAATCAAGGCCGGTCCTTCGAATAGGTCATACGCTGATTCGAAAAGTTCCTGAGTGGTGGTATTTCGAGAATTTTTAAGTTCGTTTACCGTTTCTAAAAATGCTTAAATGCTCAAACTTCTCCCGTCTCCCCAGAATTTAATTCCCCAGTCTTTTACAGGAATTTGTTTTTTCTTCACGATAATTTTCTCAATTACTGAATTGCTATCGTCCCCTTTTGTTTTATCTTTGTCGGACTCATCCTGTGATGTTTTCATCTCCTCATATAAATCTAAACAATCCGTTAATAATTTTGATTTTACTTTAATTTTTTCCTCATCAGTTATCTTAAGTCTCTATACCCTATTAATTAAGTGTTGAAGAAGCTTATCATTTCTGTCAACTTCATGCGGCTCTGTCTTTATCTGCTCTAATTTATCTGCGCAAGTCTTCAATTCAATGTCAAGGTCAGCGACGCTTGCCCCAGCCGGTGTATGTACTTTACCATCGCGCTCCAGTGACAATTGGGTACGCAGCCTACGTCTCATTAAGTCTACCCTTTTTAAATCCGTAATGCCCCTAATCGACAGTTCATATACTAATTCATCTTTTTTTAAATGCGATACCTCCATGTTTAAAAAATTATTATAAATTACCCTGATCAATAATTTTGTAATGGATAATATATATATAAAAAAAGAAAGGAAAATAAAACTATCTATTAGTGGAATGGTTAAATTCTAAGTTAAAAATTAGAAGAGGAAAGAAAAAAAAATATTAATATCTTTAATTATTAATTTTAAAATACTTATTAATATTTACTAATTTAGTTATAATAGATGCTTAACTCTAATTTATACTTTAGCTCTAGTTAATAAATATAAAAAAGAAAAAAGAATCCTGCAACTATTTTAATGTTTAAGATAAGAAAGAAAAAAAAAGAAAATATTATTACCTTTACTTCTAAAAATTATTAAAAATAATTAGTAATATTACTATTACAATTTCCTAAATGAATTTTTACTACGTAAATAATTATTTGCATAGAAGAGTAATAAATTATCCAGAGTATATATTGCAGAGTATTAGTGTGCCAAAATATTAGGCTATCTCAGTGAGTATATTACGGCTAGTATTACGAATTTACGTGTATCAGAGTCAATAAACAATTTCTTCTCTTTAAATATTTAAATAATTTCTCCCACAGTATTCCAAATATAGAAATAAAAATTGTCCTATAGAATAAGTACTAATATAATGAACAATTTATTTTAACAATCTAATATTCCAATCAAGTTTTGAAAGGAAAAAAAATATTTGAATTTTTTTCTGATTATCAAAAATACAAAAAAAAAATAAACTAAGTATTTATTTCAGTAACTAAGAAAATAAGCTATTTATTCAGCAAACAAATTACTTAATACTTGCAACCAAAAAGTAATAAGTTAAAAAAAAAATTTCCTTTCATCTATACATACATCTAAATTTTTCCTACCCAAAAACTCAAAAAACGTTGGGCGCCAGGTAATATAACGTAAAAATAATATAAGGTAAAATTATATTAAATTGCCCCGCTGGCGGACAACTTCTCACACCCTTGGCTTGCTCTCTCTCACTCTCAGACTCCCTCTGACCGATGGCCAGTACCCCCAACTATCCACACCTTAATCCTTCCTAACTCTATTTACAACATCTATTTACAACTGGTTCTTACAACTATATTAATATATTTATTATAACTACTTTTGAACATCTATGTACAATTATTTCCAACAGTTAGTTAACACACCTATTTCCAAAATCTGTATTTACAAGTGAAGCCATTCACAATTTCGATTTCTCATCTATTTAATTTACCTAATAAAATTGTTAAAATTTCCGACTGTAACAATGTGTTTGATTCGGGGCCGGGATATCCGTGGACGTTAGAGTGCAACCCGCTTAACATTCCCGAGCCGAACGGTTGCGGTTCAAAAAGAAGGACATGTGTTTGATTAGGGGCCGGGATATCCGAGGACGTTAGAGCGCGACCCACTTAACATTCTCGAGCCGAACGGTTACAGTTCAAAAGATTGACTTGTGTTTGATTGGGGGCCGGGATAGCGGGGAACGTTAGAGTGCGACCCACTAAACATCCTGGATCCGAACAGTTATGTTCAAAAAGACGTTTTTGTCTTTGATTTGTGGCCGGGATAGCGGGGAATGTTAGAGTGCGACCCGCTAATCATTCTGGATAAGAACGGGTACGGTTCAAAAAGACGATCTTTTGTTTGATTCGGGGCCGGAATAGCCGAGAGCGTTAGAGTGCGACCCGCTTGACTTCTTGAGCAGAACAGTTACGGTTCAAAACGACGGACTTGTCTTTGATTTGTGGCCGGGATAGCCGAGAAGCGCGACCCGATAAACATCCTGGATCCGAACAGTTATGTTCAAAAAGACGGACTTGTGTTTGATTGGGGGCCGGGATAGCCGAGAAAGTTAGAGTGCAACCCGCTTAACATTGTCGAGCCGAACGGTTGCGGTTCAAAAAGACGGACATGTGTTTGATTCGGGGCCAGGATATCCGAGGACGTTAGGGCGCGACCCACTTGACATTCTCGAGCACGAACGGTTACAGTTCAAAAAGACTGACATGTGTTTGATTGGGGGCCGGGATAGTGGGGAACGTTAGAGTGCGACCCACTAAACATCCTGGATCCGAACAGTTATGTTCAAAAAGACGGACATGTGTTTGATTCGGGGCAGGAATAGCCGAGAGCGTTAGAGTGCGACCCGCTTGACTTCTTGAGCAGAACAGTTACGGTTATAAAAGACGTTTTTGTCTTTGATTTGTGGCCGGGATAGCCGAGAACGTTAGAGTGCGACTCGCTTAACATTCTCGGGCCGAAGGGTTACGGTTCAAAAAGACGGACTTGTTTTTAATTCGGGGCCGGAATAGCCGAGGACGTTAGAGTGCGACCCGCTTAACATTCTCGAGCCATCGGTTCCGGTTCAAATAGACGGACTTGTCTTTGATTTGTGGCCGGGATAGCCGAGTACGTTTGAGTTCGACCCGCTTAACATTCTCGAGCCGAACGGTTACGGTTGAAAAAGACTGACTTGTATTTGATTGGGGGCTGGGATAGCGGGGAACGTTAGAGTGCGACCCACTAAACATCCTGAATCCGAACAGTTATGTTCAAAAAGACGTTTTTGTCTTTGAATTGTGGCCGGGATAGCCGAGAACGTTAGAGTGCGACTCGCTTAACATTCTCGAGCCGAACGGTTGCGGTTCAAAAAGACGGAAATGTGTTTGATTCGGGGCCGGGATAGCCGAGAAAGTTAGAGGGCAACCCGCTTAACATTCTCGAGCCAAACGGTTGCGGTTCAAAAAGACGGACATGTGTTTGATTCGGGGCCGGGATATCCGAGGACGTTAGAGTGCGACCCGCTTATATTCTCGAGCCGAACGGTTATGGTTCATAAAGACGGATTTGTGTTTGATTCGTGGCCGGGATAGCAGTGAACGATAGAGTGCAACCCGCTTAACATTTTCGAGCCGAACGGTTGCGGTTCAAAAAGACGGACATGTGTTTGATTCGGGGCCGGGATATCCAAGGACGTTAGAGCGCGACCCACTTAACATTCTCGAGCCGAACGGTTACGGTTCCAAAAGACGGACATGTGTTTGATTCGGGGCCGGAATAGCCGAGAGCGTTAGAGTGCGACCCGCTTGACTTCTTGAGCAGAACGGTTACGGTTCAAAACGACGGACTTGTCTTTGATTTGTAGCCGGGATAGCCGAGAACGTTAGAGTGCGACCCGCTAAACATTCTGGATAAGAACGGTTACGGTTCAAAAAGACGAACTTTTGTTTGATTCGGGGCCGGAATAGCTGAGAGCGTTAGAGTGCGATCCGCTTAACATTCTCGAGCCGAACGGTTATGGTTCATAAAGACGGACTTGTTTTTGATTCGGGCCGGGATAGCCGTGAACGTTATAGTGCGACCCGCTTAACCTTCTCTAGCCGAACGGTTACGGTTATAAAAGAGGTTTTTGTCTTTGATTTGTGGCCGGGATAGGCGAGAACGTTAGAGTGCGACTCGCTTAACATTCTCGGGCCGAACGGTTACTGTTCAAAAAGACGGCCTTCTGTTTGATTGGGGGCCGGGATAGCGGGGAACGTAAGAGTGCGACCCGCTAAACATTCTGGATCCGAACGGTTCCGGTTCAAATAGACGGACTTGTCTTTGATTTGTGGCCGGGATATCCGAGTACGTTTGAGTGCGACCCGCTTAACATTCTCGAGCCGAACGGTTATGGTTCAAAAAGACTGACTTGTGTTTGATTGGGGGCCGGGATAGCGGGGAACGTTAGAGTGCAACCCACTAAACATCCTGAATCCGTACAGTTATGTTCAAAAAGACGTTTTTGTCTTTGATTTGTGGCCGGGATAGCCGAGAACGTTAGAGTGCGACTCGCTTAACATTCTCGAGCCGAACGGTTGCGGTTCAAAAAGACGGAAATGTGTTTGATTCGGGGCCGGGATAGCGGGGAACGTTAGAGTGCGACCCACTAAACATCCTGAATCCGAACAGTTATGTTCAAAAAGACGTTTTTGTCTTTGATTTGTGGCCGGGATAGCCGAGAACGTTAGAGTGCGACTCGCTTAACATTCTCGAGCCGAACGGTTGCGGTTCAAAAAGACGGAAATGTGTTTGATTCGGGGCCGGGATATCCGAGGACGTTACAGCGCGACCCGCTTAACATTCTCGAGCCGAACGGTTGCAGTTTAAAAAGACGGACTTGTCTTTGATTTGTGGCCGGGATAGCCGAGAACGTAAGAGTGCGACTCGCTTAACATTTTCGAGCCGAACGGTTGCGGTTCAAAAACACGGACTTGTCTTTGATTTGTGGCCGGGATAGCCGAGAACGTTAGAGTGCGACCCGCTTATATTCTCGAGCCGAACGGTTATGGTACAGTTTAAAAAGACTGACTTGTGTTTGATTGGGGGCCGGGATAGCGGGGAACGTTAGAGTGCGACCCGTTAAACATCCTGGATCCGAACAGTTATGTTCAAAAAGACGTTTTTGTCTTTGATTTGTGGCCGGGATAGCCGAGAACGTTAGAGTTCGACTCGCTTAACATTCTTGGGCCGAACGGATACTGTTTAAAAAGACGGACTTGTGTATGATTGGGGGCCGGGATAGCGGGGAACGTTAGAGTGCGACCCACTAAACATTCTGGATAAGAACGGTTACGGTTCAAAAAGACGGACATGTGTTTGATTCGGGGCCGGAATAGCCGAGAGCGTTAGAGTGCGACCCGCTTGACTTCTTGAGCAGAACGGTTACGGTTCAAAACGACGGACTTGTCTTTGATTTGTGGCCGGGATAGCCGAGAACGTTAGAGTGCGACCCGCTTAACATTCTCGAGCCGAACGGTTATGGTTCATAAAGACGGACTTGTTTTTGATTCGGGCCAGGATAGCCGTGAACGTTATAGTGCGACCCGCTTAACCTTCTCTAACCGAACGGTTACGGTTATAAAAGACGTTTTTGTCTTTGATTTGTGGCCGGGATAGTCGAGAACGTTAGAGTGTGACTCGCTTAACATTCTCGGGCCGAACGGTTACTGTTCAAAAAGACGGACTTGTGTTTGATTGGGGGCCGGGATAGCGGGGAACGTAAGAGTGCGACCCGCTAAACATCCTGGATCCGAACGGTTACGGTTCAAAAAGACGGACTTGTCTTTAATTCGGGGCCGGAATAGCCGAGGACGTTAGAGTGCGACCCGCTTAACATTCTCGAGCCAAACGGTTGCGGTTCAAATAGACGGACCTGTCTTTGATTTGTGGCCGGGATAGCCGAGTACGTTTGAGTGCGACCCGCTTAACATTCTCGAGCCGAACAGTTATGGTTCATAAAGACGGACTTGTTTTTGATTCGGGCCCGGATAGCCGTGAACGTTATAGTGCGACCCGCTTAACCTTCTCTAGCCGAACGGTTACGGTTATAAAAGATGTTTTTGTCTTTGATTTGTGGCCGGGATAGCCGAGAACGTTAGAGTGCGACTCGCTTAACATTCTCGAGCCGAACGGTTGCGGTTCAAAAAGACGGAAAGGTGTTTGATTCGGGGCCGGGATATCCGAGGACGTTACAGCGCGACCCACTTAACATTCTCGAGCCGGACAGTTACAGTTCAAAAATACGGACTTGTGTTTGATTAGGAGGCCGGGATAGCCGAGAAAGTTAGAGTGCAACCCGCTTAACATTCTCGAGCCGAACGGTTGCGGTTCAAAAAGACGGACATGTGTTTGATTCGGGGCCGGGATATCCGAGGACGTTAGAGCGCGACCCACTTAACATTCTCGAGCCGAACGGTTACGGTTCAAAAAGATGACTTGTGTTTGATTCGGGGCCGGAATAGTCGAGAGCGTTAGACTGCGACTCGCTTAACATTCTCGAGCAGAACGGTTACGGTTATAAAAGACGTTTTTGTCTTTGATTTGGTGCCGGGATAGCCGAGAACGTTAGAGTGCGACTCGCTTAACATTCTCGGGCCGAACGGTTACTGTTCAAAAAGACGAACTTGTGTTTGATTGGGGGCCGGGATAGCGGGGAACGTAAGAGTGCGACCCGCTGAACATCCTGGATCCGAACGGTTACGGTTCAAAAAGACGGACTTGTCTTTAATTCGGGGCCGGAATAGCCGAGGACGTTAGAGTGCGACCCGCTTAACATTCTCGAGCCAAACGGTTCCGGTTCAAATAGACGGACTTGTCTTTGATTTGTGGCCGGGATAGCCGAGTACGTTTGAGTGCGACCCACTAAACATCCTGAATCCGAACAGTTATGTTCAAAAAGACGTTTTTGTCTTTGATTTGTGGCCGGGATAGCCGAGAATGTTAGAGTGCGACTTGCTTAACATTCTCGAGCCGAACGGTTGCGGTTCAAAAAGACGGAAATGTGTTTGATTCGGGGCCGGGATATCCGAGGACGTTACAGCGCGACCCACTTAACATTCTCGAGCCGGACAGTTACAGTTCAAAAAGACGGACTTGTGTTTGATTAGGAGGCCGGGATAGCCGAGAAAGTTAGAGTGCAACCCGCTTAACATTCTCGAGCCGAACGGTTGCGGTTCAAAAAGATGGACATGTGTTTGATTCGGGGCCGGGATATCCGAGGACGTTAGGGCGCGACCCACTTAACATTCTCGAGCCGAACGGTTACAGTTCAAAAAGACGGACTTGTGTTTGATTCGGGGCCGGAATAGCCGAGAACGTAAGAGTGCGACTCGCTTAACATTCTCGAGCAGAACGGTTACGGTTCAAAAAGACGGGCTTGTCTTTGATTTGTGGCCGGGATAGCCGAGAACGTTAGAGTGTGACCCGCTTATATTCTCGAGCCGAACGGTTATGGTTCATAAAGACGGACTTGTGTTTGATTCGTGGCCGGGATAGCAGTGAACGATAGAGTGCAACCCGCTTAACATTTTCGAGCCGAACGGTTGCGGTTCAAAAAGACGGACATGTGTTTGATTCGGGGCCGGGATATCCAAGGACGTTAGAGCGCGACCCACTTAACATTCTCGAGCCGAACGGTTACAGTTTAAAAAGACTGACTTGTGTTTGATTGGGGGCCGGGATAGCGGGGAACGTTAGAGTGCGACCCGTTAAACATCCTGGATCCGAACAGTTATGTTCAAAAAGACGTTTTTGTCTTTGATTTGTGGCCAGGATAGCCGAGAACGTTAGAGTTCGACTCGCTTAACATTCTTGGGCCGAACGGTTACTGTTCAAAAAGACTGACTTGTGTTTGATTGGGGGCCGGGATAGCGGGGAACGTTAGAGTGCGACCCGTTAAACATCCTGGATCCGAACAGTTATGTTCAAAAAGACGTTTTTGTCTTTGATTTGTGGCCAGGATAGCCGAGAACGTTAGAGTTCGACTCGCTTAACATTCTTGGGCCGAACGGTTACTGTTCAAAAAGACGGACTTGTGTTTGATTGGGGGCCGGGATAGCGGGGAACGTTAGAGTGCGACCCGCTTGACTTCTTGAGCAGAACGGTTACGGTTCAAAACGACGGACTTGTCTTTGATTTGTGGCCGGGATAGCCGAGAACGTTAGAGTGCGACCCGCTTAACATTCTCGAGCCGAACGGTAGCGGTTCATAAAGACGGACTTGTGTTTGATTCGGGGCCGGGATAGCCGTGAACGTTATAGTGCGACCCGTTTAACGTTCTCTAGCCGAACGGTTACGGTTCAAAAAGACGGTTTTGTCTTTGATTTGTGGCCGGGATAGCCGAGAACGATAGAGTGCGACCTGCTTAATATTCTCGAGCCGAACAGTTACAGTTCAAAAAGACGGACTTGTGTTAGATTCGGGGCCGGGATAGCAAAGAAAGTTAGAGTGCAACCCGCTTAACATTCTCGAGCCGAACGGGTGCGGTTCAAAACGACGGACTTGTGTTTGATTGGGGGCCGGGATAGCGGGGAACGTTAGAGTGAAGCCATTCACAATTTCGATTTCTCATCTATTTAATTTACCTAATAAAATTGGTAAAATTTCCGACTGTAACAATGTGTTTGATTGGGGGCCGGGATAGCGGGGAACGTTAGAGTGCGACCCGCTAAACATCCTGGATCCGAACAGTTATGTTCAAAAAGACGTTTTTGTCTTTGATTTGTGGCTGGGATAGCGGGGAACGTTAGAGTGCGACCCGCTAAACATCCTGGATCCAAACAGTTATGTTCAAAAAGACGTTTTTGTCTTTGGTTTGTGGCCGGGATAGCGGGGAACGTTAGAGTGCGACCCGCTAAACATTCTGGATAAGAACGGTTACGGTTCAAAAAGACGAACTTTTGTTTGATTCGGGGCCGGAATAGCTGAGAGCGTTAGAGTGCGATCCGCTTGACTTCTTGAGCAGAACGGTAATGGTTCAAAACGATGGACTTGCCTTTGATTTGTGGCCGGGATAGCCGAGAAGCGCGACCCGCTAAACATCCTGGATCCGAACAGTTATTTTCAAAAAGACGGACTTGTGTTTGATTGGGGGCCGGGATAGCCGAGAAAGTTAGAGTGCAACCCGCTTAACATTCTCGAGCCGAACGGTTGCGGTTCATAAAGACGGACTTGTGTTTGATTCGTGGCCGGGATAGCAGTGAACGATAGAGTGCAACCCGCTTAACATTTTCGAGCCGAACGGTTGCGGTTCAAAAAGACGGACATGTGTTTGATTCGGGGCCGGGATATCCAAGGACGTTAGAGCGCGACCCACTTAACATTCTCGAGCCGAACGGTTACAGTTTAAAAAGACTGACTTGTGTTTGATTGGGGGCCGGGATAGCGGGGAACGTTAGAGTGCGACCCGTTAAACATCCTGGATCCGAACAGTTATGTTCAAAAAGACGTTTTTGTCTTTGATTTGTGGCCGGGATAGCGGGGAACGTTAGAGTGCGACCCGCTAAACATTCTGGATAAGAACGGTTACGGTTCAAAAAGACGAACTTTTGTCTGATTCGGGGCCGGTATAGCTGAGAGCGTTAGAGTGCGATCCGCTTGACTTCTTGAGCAGAACGGTAACGGTTCAAAACGATGGACTTGCCTTTGATTTGTGGCCGGGATAGCCGAGAAGCGCGACCCGCTAAACATCCTGGATCCGAACAGTTATTTTCAAAAAGACGGACTTGTGTTTGATTGGGGGCCGGGATAGCCGAGAAAGTTAGAGTGCAACCCGCTTAACATTCTCGAGCCGAACGGTTGCGGTTCATAAAGACGGACTTGTGTTTGATTCGTGGCCGGGATAGCAGTGAACAATAGAGTGCAACCCGCTTAACATTTTCGAGCCGAACGGTTGCGGTTCAAAAAGACGGACATGTGTTTGATTCGGGGCCGGGATATCCAAGGACGTTAGAGCGCGACCCACTTAACATTCTCGAGCCGAACGGTTACAGTTCGAAAAGACGTTTTTGTCTTTGATTTGTGGCCGGGATAGCCGAGAACGTTAGAGTTCGACTCGCTTAACATTCTTGGGCCGAACGGTTACTGTTCAAAAAGACGGACTTGTGTTTGATTGGGGGCCGGGATAGGGGGGAACGTTAGAGTGCGACCCACTAAACATTCTGGATAAGAACGGTTACGGTTCAAAAAGACGGACATGTGTTTGATTCGGGGCCGGAATAGCCGAGAGCGTTAGAGTGCGACCCGCTTAACTTCTTGAGCAGAACGGTTACGGTTCAAAACGACGGACTTGTCTTTGATTTGTGGCCGGGATAGCCGAGAAGCGCGACCCGCTAAACATCCTGGATCCGAACAGTTATGTTCAAAAAGACGGACTTGTGTTTGATTCGTGGCCGGGATAGCAGTGAACGATAGAGTGCAACCCGCTTAACATTTTCGAGCCGAACGGATGCGGTTCAAAAAGACGGACATGTGTTTGATTCGGGGCCGGGATATCCAAGGACGTTAGAGCGCGACCCACTTAACATTCTCGAGCCGAACGGTTACAGTTTAAAAAGACTGACTTGTGTTTGATTGGGGGCCGGGATAGCGGGGAACGTTAGAGTGCGACCCGTTAAACATCCTGGATCCGAACAGTTATGTTCAAAAGGACGTTTTTGTCCTTGATTTGTGGCCGGGATAGCCGAGAACGTTAGAGTTCGACTCGCTTAACATTCTTGGGCCGAACGGTTACTGTTCAAAAAGACGGACTTGTGTTTGATTGGGGGCCGGGATAGCGGGGAACGTTAGAGTGCGACCCACTAAACATTCTGGATAAGAACGGTTACGGTTCAAAAAGACGGACATGTGTTTGATTCGGGGCCGGAATAGCCGAGAGCGTTAGAGTGCGACCCGCTTGACTTCTTGAGCAGAACGGTTACGGTTCAAAACGACGGACTTGTCTTTGATTTGTGGCCGGGATAGCCGAGAACGATAGAGTGCGACCTGCTTAATATTCTCGAGCCGAACAGTTACAGTTCAAAAAGACGGACTTGTGTTTGATTCGGGGCCGGGATAGCAAAGAAAGTTAGAGTGCAACCCGCTTAACATTCTCGATCCGAACGGGTGCGGTTCAAAACGACGGACTTGTGTTTGATTGGGGGCCGGGATAGCGGGAAACGTTAGAGTGAAGCCATTCACAAATTCGATTTCTCATCTATTTAATTTACCTAATAAAATTGTTAAAATTTCCGACTGTAACAATGTGTTTGATTGGGGGCCGGGATAGCGGGGAACGTTAGAGTGCGACCCGCTAAACATCCTGGATCCGAAAGCTATGTTCAAATAGACGTTTTTGTCTTTGATTTGTGGCTGGGATAGCCGAGAACATTAGAGTGCGACCCGCTAAACATCCTGGATCCGAACAGTTATGTTCAAAAAGACGTTTTTGTCTTTGATTTGTGGCCGGGATAGCGGGGAACGTTAGAGTGCGACCCGCTAAACATTCTGGATAAGAACGGTTACGGTTCAAAAAGACGAACTTTTGTTTGATTCGGGGCCGGAATAGCTGAGTGCGTTAGAGTGCGATCCGCTTGACTTCTTGAGCAGAACGGTAACTGTTCAAAACGATGGACTTGCCTTTGATTTGTGGCCGGGATAGCCGAGAAGCGCGACCCGCTAAACATCCTGGATCCGAACAGTTATGTTCAAAAAGACGGACTTGTGTTTGATTGGGGGCCGGGATAGCCGAGAAAGTTAGAGTGCAACCCGCTTAACATTCTCGAGCCGAACGGTTGCGGTTCATAAAGACGGACTTGTGTTTGATTCGTGGCCGGGATAGCAGTGAACGATAGAGTGCAACCCGCTTAACATTTTCGAGCCGAACGGTTGCGGTTCAAAAAGACGGACATGTGTTTGATTCGGGGCCGGGATATCCAAGGACGTTAGAGCGCGACCCACTTAACATTCTCGAGCCGAACGGTTACAGTTTAAAAAGACTGACTTATGTTTGATTGGGGGCCGGGATAGCGGGGAACGTTAGAGTGCGACCCGCTTAACATTCTCGAGCCGAACGGTTACTGTTCAAAAAGACGGACTTGTGTTTGATTGGGGGCCGGGATAGCGGGGAACGTAAGAGTGCGACCCGCTAAACATCCTGGATCCGAACGGTTACGGTTCAAAAAGACGGACTTGTCTTTAATTCGGGGCCGGAATAGCCGAGGACGTTAGAGTGCGACCCGCTTAACATTCTCGAGCCAAACGGTTGCGGTTCAAATAGACGGACTTGTCTTTGATTTTTGGCCGGGATAGCCGAGTACGTTTGAGTGCGACCCGCTTAACATTCTCGAGCCGAACAGTTATGGTTCATAAAGACGGACTTGTTTTTGATTCGGGCCGGGATAGCCGTGAACGTTATAGTGCGACCCGCTTAACCTTCTCTAGCCGAACGGTTGCGGTTCAAAAAGACGGAAAGGTGTTTGATTCGGGGCCGGGATATCCGAGGGCGTTACAGCGCGACCCACTTAACATTCTCGAGCCGGACAGTTACAGTTCAAAAAGACGGACTTGTGTTTGATTAGGAGGCCGGGATAGCCGAGAAAGTTAGAGTGTAACCCGCTTAACATTCTCGAGCCGAACGGTTGCGGTTCAAAAAGACGGACTTGTGTTTGATTGGGGGCCGGGATAGCGGGGAACGTTAGAGTGCGACCCACTAAACATTCTGGATAAGAACGGTTACGGTTCAAAAAGACGGACATGTGTTTGATTCGGGGCCGGAATAGCCGAGAGCGTTAGAGTGCGACCCGCTTGACTTCTTGAGCAGAACGGTTACGGTTCAAAACGACGGACTTGTCTTTGATTTGTGGCCGGGATAGCCGAGAACGTTAGAGTGCGACCCGCTTAACATTCTCGAGCCGAACGGTTGCGGTTCATAAAGACGGACTTGTGTTTGATTCGGGGCCGGGATAGCCGTGAACGTTATAGTGCGACCCGCTTAACGTTCTCTAGCCGAACGGTTACGGTTCAAAAAGACGGTTTTGTCTTTGATTTGTGGCCGGGATAGCCGAGAACGATAGAGTGCGACCTGCTTAATATTCTCGAGCCGAACAGTTACAGTTCAAAAAGACGGACTTGTGTTAGATTCGGGGCCGGGATAGCAAAGAAAGTTAGAGTGCAACCCGCTTAACATTCTCGAGCCGAACGGGTGCGGTTCAAAACGACGGACTTGTGTTTGATTGGGGGCCGGGATAGCGGGGAACGTTAGAGTGAAGCCATTCACAATTTCGATTTCTCATCTATTTAATTTACCTAATAAAATAGATAAAATTTCCGACTGTAACAATGTGTTTGATTGGGGGCCGGGATAGCGGGGAACGTTAGAGTGCGACCCGCTAAACATCCTGGATCCGAACAGTTATGTTCAAAAAGACGTTTTTGTCTTTGATTTGTGGCTGGGATAGCGGGGAACGTTAGAGTTCGACCCGCTAAACATCCTGGATCCGAACAGTTATGTTCAAAAAGACGTTTTTGTCTTTGGTTTGTGGCCGGGATAGCGGGGAACGTTAGAGTGCGACCCGCTAAACATTCTGGATAAGAACGGTTACGGTTCAAAAAGACGAACTTTTGTTTGATTCGGGGCCGGAATAGCTGAGAGCGTTAGAGTGCGATCCGCTTGACTTCTTGAGCAGAACGGTAACGGTTCAAAACGATGGACTTGCCTTTGATTTGTGGCCGGGATAGCCGAGAAGCGCGACCCGCTAAACATCCTGGATCCGAACAGTTATTTTCAAAAAGACGGACTTGTGTTTGATTGGGGGCCGGGATAGCCGAGAAAGTTAGAGTGCAACCCGCTTAACATTCTCGAGCCGAACGGTTGCGGTTCATAAAGACGGACTTGTGTTTGATTCGTGGCCGGGATAGCAGTGAACGATAGAGTGCAACCCGCTTAACATTTTCGAGCCGAACGGTTGCGGTTCAAAAAGACGGATATGTGTTTGATTCGGGGCCGGGATATCCAAGGACGTTAGAGCGCGACCCACTTAACATTCTCGAGCCGAACGGTTACAGTTTAAAAAGACTGACTTGTGTTTGATTGGGGGCCGGGATAGCGGGGAACGTTAGAGTGCGACCCGTTAAACATCCTGGATCCGAACAGTTATGTTCAAAAAGACGTTTTTGTCTTTGATTTGTGGCCGGGATAGCGGGGAACGTTAGAGTGCGACCCGCTAAACATTCTGGATAAGAACGGTTACGGTTCAAAAAGACGAACTTTTGTCTGATTCGGGGCCGGAATAGCTGAGAGCGTTAGAGTGCGATCCGCTTGACTTCTTGAGCAGAACGGTAACGGTTCAAAACGATGGACTTGCCTTTGATTTGTGGCCGGGATAGCCGAGAAGCGCGACCCGCTAAACATCCTGGATCCGAACAGTTATTTTCAAAAAGACGGACTTGTGTTTGATTGGGGGCCGGGATAGCCGAGAAAGTTAGAGTGCAACCCGCTTAACATTCTCGAGCCGAACGGTTGCGGTTCATAAAGACGGACTTGTGTTTGATTCGTGGCCGGGATAGCAGTGAACAATAGAGTGCAACCCGCTTAACATTTTCGAGCCGAACGGTTGCGGTTCAAAAAGACGGACATGTGTTTGATTCGGGGCCGGGATATCCAAGGACGTTAGAGCGCGACCCACTTAACATTCTCGAGCCGAACGGTTACAGTTCAAAAAGACGTTTTTGTCTTTGATTTGTGGCCGGGATAGCCGAGAACGTTAGAGTTCGACTCGCTTAACATTCTTGGGCCGAACGGTTACTGTTCAAAAAGACGGACTTGTGTTTGATTGGGGGCCGGGATAGCGGGGAACGTTAGAGTGCGACCCACTAAACATTCTGGATAAGAACGGTTACGGTTCAAAAAGACGGACATGTGTTTGATTCGGGGCCGGAATAGCTGAGAGCGTTAGAGTGCGACCCGCTTAACTTCTTGAGCAGAACGGTTACGGTTCAAAACGACGGACTTGTCTTTGATTTGTGGCCGGGATAGCCAAGAACGATAGAGTGCGACCTGCTTAATATTCTCGAGCCGAACAGTTACAGTTCAAAAAGACGGACTTGTGTTTGATTCGGGGCCGGGATAGCAAAGAAAGTTAGAGTGCAACCCGCTTAACATTCTCGAGCCGAACGGGTGCGGTTCAAAACGACGGACTTGTGTTTGATTGGGGGCCGGGATAGCGGGAAACGTTAGAGTGAAGCCATTCACAATTTCGATTTCTCATCTATTCAATTTACCTAATAAAATTGTTAAAATTTCCGACTATAACAATGTGTTTGATTGGGGGCCGGGATAGCGGGGAACGTTAGAGTGCGACCCGCTAAACATCCTGGATCCGAACAGTTATGTTCAAAAAGACGTTTTTGTCTTTGATTTGTGGCCGGGATAGCGGGGAACGTTAGAGTGCGACCCGCTAAACATTCTGGATAAGAACGGTTACGGTTCAAAAAAAACGGACTTGTGTTTGATTCGTGGCCGGGATAGCAGTGAACGATAGAGTGCAACCCGCTTAACATTTTCGAGCCAAACGGATGCGGTTCAAAAAGACGGACATGTGTTTGATTCGGGGCCGGGATATCCAAGGACGTTAGAGCGCGACCCACTTAACATTCTCGAGCCGAACGGTTTCAGTTTAAAAAGACTGACTTGTGTTTGATTGGGGGCCGGGATAGCGGGGAACGTTAGAGTGCGACCCGGTAAACATCCTGGATCCGAACAGTTATGTTCAAAAAGACGTTTTTGTCTTTGATTTGTGGCCGGGATAGCCGAGAACGTTAGAGTTCGACTCGCTTAACATTCTTGGGCCGAACGGTTACTGTTCAAAAAGACGGACTTGTGTTTGATTGGGGGCCGGGATAGTGGGGAACGTTAGAGTGCGACCCACTAAACATTCTGGATAAGAACGGTTACGGTTCAAAAAGACGGACATGTGTTTGATTCGGGGCCGGAATAGCCGAGAGCGTTAGAGTGCGACCCGCTTGACTTCTTGAGCAGAACGGTTACTGTTCAAAAAGACGGACTTGTGTTTGATTGGGGGCCGGGATAGCGGGGAACGTAAGAGTGCGACCCGCTAAACATCCTGGATCCGAACGGTTACGGTTCAAAAAGACGGACTTGTCTTTAATTCGGGGCCGGAATAGCCGAGGACATTAGAGTGCGACCCGCTTAACCTTCTCTAGCCGAACGGTTACGGTTATAAAAGATGTTTTTGTCTTTGATTTGTGGCCGGGATAGCCGAGAACGATAGAGTGCGACCTGCTTAATATTCTCGAGCGGAACAGTTACAGTTCAAAAAGGCGGACTTGTGTTTGATTCGGGGCCGGGATAGCAAAGAAAGTTAGAGTGCAACCCGCTTAACATTCTCGAGCCGAACGGGTGCGGTTCAAAACGACGGACTTGTGTTTGATTGGGGGCCGGGATAGCGGGAAACGTTAGAGTGAAGCCATTCACAATTTCGATTTCTCATCTATTTAATTTACCTAATAAAATTGTTAAAATTTCCGACTGTAACAATGTGTTTGATTGGGGGCCGGGATAGCGGGGAACGTCAGAGTGCGACCCGCTAAACATCCTGGATCCGAACAGTTATGTTCAAAAAGACGTTTTTGTCTTTGATTTGTGGCCGGGATAGCGGGGAACGTTAGAGTGCGACCCGCTTAACATTCTGGATAAGAACGGTTACGGTTCAAAAAGACGAACTTTTGTTTGATTCGGGGCCGGAATAGCTGAGTGCGTTAGAGTGCGATCCGCTTGACTTCTTGAGCAGAACGGTAACTGTTCAAAACGATGGACTTGCCTTTGATTTGTGGCCGGGATAGCCGAGAAGCGCGACCCGCTAAACATCCTGGATCCGAACAGTTATGTTCAAAAAGACGGACTTGTGTTTGATTGGGGGCCGGGATAGCCGAGAAAGTTAGAGTGCAACCCGCTTAACATTCTCGAGCCGAACGGTTGCGGTTCATAAAGACGGACTTGTGTTTGATTCGTGGCCGGGATAGCAGTGAACGATAGAGTGCAACCCGCTTAACATTTTCGAGCCGAACGGTTGCGGTTCAAAAAGACGGACATGTGTTTGATTCGGGGCCGGGATATCCAAGGACGTTAGAGCGCGACCCACTTAACATTCTCGAGCCGAACGGTTACAGTTTAAAAAGACTGACTTATGTTTGATTGGGGGCCGGGATAGCGGGGAACGTTAGAGTGCGACCCGCTTAACATTCTCGAGCCGAACGGTTACTGTTCAAAAAGACGGACTTGTGTTTGATTGGGGGCCGGGATAGCGGGGAACGTAAGAGTGCGACCCGCTAAACATCCTGGATCCGAACGGTTACGGTTCAAAAAGACGGACTTGTCTTTAATTCGGGGCCGGAATAGCCGAGGACGTTAGAGTGCGACCCGCTTAACATTCTCGAGCCAAACGGTTGCGGTTCAAATAGACGGACTTGTCTTTGATTTTTGGCCGGGATAGCCGAGTACGTTTGAGTGCGACCCGCTTAACATTCTCGAGCCGAACAGTTATGGTTCATAAAGACGGACTTGTTTTTGATTCGGGCCGGGATAGCCGTGAACGTTATAGTGCGACCCGCTTAACCTTCTCTAGCCGAACGGTTGCGGTTCAAAAAGACGGAAAGGTGTTTAAATCGGGGCCGGGATATCCGAGGGCGTTACAGCGCGACCCACTTAACATTCTCGAGCCGGACAGTTACAGTTCAAAAAGACGGACTTGTGTTTGATTAGGAGGCCGGGATAGCCGAGAAAGTTAGAGTGTAACCCGCTTAACATTCTCGAGCCGAACGGTTGCGGTTCAAAAAGACGGACTTGTGTTTGATTGGGGGCCGGGATAGCGGGGAACGTTAGAGTGCTACCCACTAAACATTCTGGATAAGAACGGTTACGGTTCAAAAAGACGGACATGTGTTTGATTCGGGGCCGGAATAGCCGAGAGCGTTAGAGTGCGACCCGCTTGACTTCTTGAGCAGAACGGTTACGGTTCAAAACGACGGACTTGTCTTTGATTTGTGGCCGGGATAGCCGAGAACGTTAGAGTGCGACCCGCTTAACATTCTCGAGCCGAACGGTTGCGGTTCATAAAGACGGACTTGTGTTTGATTCGGGGCCGGGATAGCCGTGAACGTTATAGTGCGACCCGCTTAACGTTCTCTAGCCGAACGGTTACGGTTCAAAAAGACGGTTTTGTCTTTGATTTGTGGCCGGGATAGCCGAGAACGATAGAGTGCGACCTGCTTAATATTCTCGAGCCGAACAGTTACAGTTCAAAAAGACGGACTTGTGTTAGATTCGGGGCCGGGATAGCAAAGAAAGTTAGAGTGCAACCCGCTTAACATTCTCGAGCCGAACGGGTGCGGTTCAAAACGACGGACTTGTGTTTGATTGGGGGCCGGGATAGCGGGGAACGTTAGAGTGAAGCCATTCACAATTTCGATTTCTCATCTATTTAATTTACCTAATAAAATAGATAAAATTTCCGACTGTAACAATGTGTTTGATTGGGGGCCGGGATAGCGGGGAACGTTAGAGTGCGACCCGCTAAACATCCTGGATCCGAACAGTTATGTTCAAAAAGACGTTTTTGTCTTTGATTTGTGGCTGGGATAGCGGGGAACGTTAGAGTTCGACCCGCTAAACATCCTGGATCCGAACAGTTATGTTCAAAAAGACGTTTTTGTCTTTGGTTTGTGGCCGGGATAGCGGGGAACGTTAGAGTGCGACCCGCTAAACATTCTGGATAAGAACGGTTACGGTTCAAAAAGACGAACTTTTGTTTGATTCGGGGCCGGAATAGCTGAGAGCGTTAGAGTGCGATCCGCTTGACTTCTTGAGCAGAACGGTAACGGTTCAAAACGATGGACTTGCCTTTGATTTGTGGCCGGGATAGCCGAGAAGCGCGACCCGCTAAACATCCTGGATCCGAACAGTTATTTTCAAAAAGACGGACTTGTGTTTGATTGGGGGCCGGGATAGCCGAGAAAGTTAGAGTGCAACCCGCTTAACATTCTCGAGCCGAACGGTTGCGGTTCATAAAGACGGACTTGTGTTTGATTCGTGGCCGGGATAGCAGTGAACGATAGAGTGCAACCCGCTTAACATTTTCGAGCCGAACGGTTGCGGTTCAAAAAGACGGATATGTGTTTGATTCGGGGCCGGGATATCCAAGGACGTTAGAGCGCGACCCACTTAACATTCTCGAGCCGAACGGTTACAGTTTAAAAAGACTGACTTGTGTTTGATTGGGGGCCGGGATAGCGGGGAACGTTAGAGTGCGACCCGCTAAACATCCTGGATCCGAACAGTTATGTTCAAAAAGACGTTTTTGTCTTTGATTTGTGGCCGGGATAGCGGGGAACGTTAGAGTGCGACCCGCTAAACATTCTGGATAAGAACGGTTACGGTTCAAAAAGACGAACTTTTGTCTGATTCGGGGCCGGAATAGCTGAGAGCGTTAGAGTGCGATCCGCTTGACTTCTTGAGCAGAACGGTAACGGTTCAAAACGATGGACTTGCCTTTGATTTGTGGCCGGGATAGCCGAGAAGCGCGACCCGCTAAACATCCTGGATCCGAACAGTTATTTTCAAAAAGACGGACTTGTGTTTGATTGGGGGCCGGGATAGCCGAGAAAGTTAGAGTGCAACCCGCTTAACATTCTCGAGCCGAACGGTTGCGGTTCATAAAGACGGACTTGTGTTTGATTCGTGGCCGGGATAGCAGTGAACAATAGAGTGCAACCCGCTTAACATTTTCGAGCCGAACGGTTGCGGTTCAAAAAGACGGACATGTGTTTGATTCGGGGCCGGGATATCCAAGGACGTTAGAGCGCGACCCACTTAACATTCTCGAGCCGAACGGTTACAGTTCAAAAAGACGTTTTTGTCTTTGATTTGTGGCCGGGATAGCCGAGAACGTTAGAGTTCGACTCGCTTAACATTCTTGGGCCGAACGGTTACTGTTCAAAAAGACGGACTTGTGTTTGATTGGGGGCCGGGATAGCGGGGAACGTTAGAGTGCGACCCACTAAACATTCTGGATAAGAACGGTTACGGTTCAAAAAGACGGACATGTGTTTGATTCGGGGCCGGAATAGCTGAGAGCGTTAGAGTGCGACCCGCTTAACTTCTTGAGCAGAACGGTTACGGTTCAAAACGACGGACTTGTGTTTGATTCGTGGCCGGGATAGCAGTGAACAATAGAGTGCAACCCGCTTAACATTTTCGAGCCGAACGGTTGCGGTTCAAAAAGACGGACATGTGTTTGATTCGGGGCCGGGATATCCAAGGACGTTAGAGCGCGACCCACTTAACATTCTCGAGCCGAACGGTTACAGTTCAAAAAGACGTTTTTGTCTTTGATTTGTGGCCGGGATAGCCGAGAACGTTAGAGTTCGACTCGCTTAACATTCTTGGGCCGAACGGTTACTGTTCAAAAAGACGGACTTGTGTTTGATTGGGGGCCGGGATAGCGGGGAACGTTAGAGTGCGACCCACTAAACATTCTGGATAAGAACGGTTACGGTTCAAAAAGACGGACTTGTGTTTGATTCGGGGCCGGAATAGCTGAGAGCGTTAGAGTGCGACCCGCTTAACTTCTTGAGCAGAACGGTTACGGTTCAAAACGACGGACTTGTCTTTGATTTGTGGCCGGGATAGCCAAGAACGATAGAGTGCGACCTGCTTAATATTCTCGAGCCGAACAGTTACAGTTCAAAAAGACGGACTTGTGTTTGATTCGGGGCCGGGATAGCAAAGAAAGTTAGAGTGCAACCCGCTTAACATTCTCGAGCCGAACGGGTGCGGTTCAAAACGACGGACTTGTGTTTGATTGGGGGCCGGGATAGCGGGAAACGTTAGAGTGAAGCCATTCACAATTTCGATTTCTCATCTATTCAATTTACCTAATAAAATTGTTAAAATTTCCGACTATAACAATGTGTTTGATTGGGGGCCGGGATAGCGGGGAACGTTAGAGTGCGACCCGCTAAACATCCTGGATCCGAACAGTTATGTTCAAAAAGACGTTTTTGTCTTTGATTTGTGGCCGGGATAGCGGGGAACGTTAGAGTGCGACCCGCTAAACATTCTGGATAAGAACGGTTACGGTTCAAAAAAAACGGACTTGTGTTTGATTCGTGGCCGGGATAGCAGTGAACGATAGAGTGCAACCCGCTTAACATTTTCGAGCCAAACGGATGCGGTTCAAAAAGACGGACATGTGTTTGATTCGGGGCCGGGATATCCAAGGACGTTAGAGCGCGACCCACTTAACATTCTCGAGCCGAACGGTTTCAGTTTAAAAAGACTGACTTGTGTTTGATTGGGGGCCGGGATAGCGGGGAACGTTAGAGTGCGACCCGGTAAACATCCTGGATCCGAACAGTTATGTTCAAAAAGACGTTTTTGTCTTTGATTTGTGGCCGGGATAGCCGAGAACGTTAGAGTTCGACTCGCTTAACATTCTTGGGCCGAACGGTTACTGTTCAAAAAGACGGACTTGTGTTTGATTGGGGGCCGGGATAGTGGGGAACGTTAGAGTGCGACCCACTAAACATTCTGGATAAGAACGGTTACGGTTCAAAAAGACGGACATGTGTTTGATTCGGGGCCGGAATAGCCGAGAGCGTTAGAGTGCGACCCGCTTGACTTCTTGAGCAGAACGGTTACTGTTCAAAAAGACGGACTTGTGTTTGATTGGGGGCCGGGATAGCGGGGAACGTAAGAGTGCGACCCGCTAAACATCCTGGATCCGAACGGTTACGGTTCAAAAAGACGGACTTGTCTTTAATTCGGGGCCGGAATAGCCGAGGACGTTAGAGTGCGACCCGCTTAACATTCTCGAGCCAAACGGTTGCGGTTCAAATAGACGGGCTTGTCTTTGATTTGTGGCCGGGATAGCCGAGTACGTTTGAGTGCGACCCGCTTAACATTCTCGAGCCGAACAGTTATGGTTCATAAAGACGGACTTGTTTTTGATTCGGGCCGGGATAGCCGTGAACGTTATAGTGCGACCCGCTTAACCTTCTCTAGCCGAACGGTTACGGTTATAAAAGATGTTTTTGTCTTTGATTTGTGGCCGGGATAGCCGAGAACGATAGAGTGCGACCTGCTTAATATTCTCGAGCGGAACAGTTACAGTTCAAAAAGGCGGACTTGTGTTTGATTCGGGGCCGGGATAGCAAAGAAAGTTAGAGTGCAACCCGCTTAACATTCTCGAGCCGAACGGGTGCGGTTCAAAACGACGGACTTGTGTTTGATTGGGGGCCGGGATAGCGGGAAACGTTAGAGTGAAGCCATTCACAATTTCGATTTCTCATCTATTTAATTTACCTAATAAAATTGTTAAAATTTCCGACTGTAACAATGTGTTTGATTGGGGGCCGGGATAGCGGGGAACGTCAGAGTGCGACCCGCTAAACATCCTGGATCCGAACAGTTATGTTCAAATAGACGTTTTTGTCTTTGATTTGTGGCTGGGATAGCGGGGAACATTAGAGTGCGACCCGCTAAACATCCTGGATCCGAACAGTTATGTTCAAAAAGACGTTTTTGTCTTTGATTTGTGGCCGGGATAGCGGGGAACGTTAGAGTGCGACCCGCTAAACATTCTGGATAAGAACGGTTACGGTTCAAAAAGACGAACTTTTGTATGATTCGGGGCCGGAATAGCTAAGTGCGTTAGAGTGCGATCCGCTTGACTTCTTGAGCAGAACGGTAACGGTTCAAAACGATGTACTTGCCTTTGATTTGTGGCCGGGATAGCCGAGAAGCGCGACCCGCTAAACATCCTGGATCCGAACAGTTATGTTCAAAAAGACGGACTTGTGTTTGATTGGGGGCCGGGATAGCCGAGAAAGTTAGAGTGCAACCCGCTTAACATTCTCGAGCCGAACGGTTGCAATTCATAAAGACGGACTTGTGTTTGATTCGTGGCCGGGATAGCAGTGAACGATAGAGTGCAACCCGATTAACATTTTCGAGCCGAACGGTTGCAGTTCAAAAAGGCGGACATGTGTTTGATTCGGGGCTGGGATATCCAAGGACGTTAGAGCGCGACCCACTTAACATTCTCGAGCCGAACGGTTACAGTTTAAAAAGACTGACTTGTGTTTGATTGGGGGCCGGGATAACGGGGAACGTTAGAGTGCGACCCGTTAAACATCCTGGATTCGAACAGTTATGTTCAAAAAGACGTTTTTGTCTTTGATTTGTGGCCGGGATAGCAGAGAACGTTAGAGTTCGACTCGCTTAACATTCTTGGGCCGAACGGTTACTGTTCAAAAAGACGGACTTGTGTTTGATTGGGGGCCGGGATAGCTGAGAGCGTTAGAGTGCGATCCGCTTGACTTCTCGAGCAGAACGGTAACGGTTCAAAACGATGGACTTGCCTTTGATTTGTGGCCGGAATAGCCGAGAGCGTTAGAGTGCGACCCGCTTGACTTCTTGAGCAGAACGGTTACGGTTCAAAACGACGGACTTGTCTTTGATTTGTTGCCGGAATAGCCGAGAACGTTAGAGTGCGACCCGCTTAACATTCTCGAGCCGAACGGTTGCGGTTCAAAAAGACGGTTTTGTCTTTGATTTGTGGCCGGGATAGCCGAGAACGATAGAGTGCGACCTGCTTAATATTCTCGAGCCGAACAGTTACAGTTCAAAAAGACGGACTTGTGTTTGATTCGGGGCCGGGATAGCAAAGAAAGTTAGAGTGCAACCCGCTTAACATTCTCGAGCCGAACGGGTGCGGTTCAAAACGACGGACTTGTTTTTGATTCGGGGCCCAGGATAACAAACAACGTTAGAGTGTGACCCGCTTAACATTCTCGAGCAAACGGTTACGGTTCAAAAAGACGGACATGTGTTTGATTCGGGGCCGGGATATCCGAGGACGTTAGAGTGCGATCCACTTAACATTCTCGGGCCGAACGGTTACAGTTCAAAAAGACGGACTTGTGTTTGATTGGGGGCCGGGATAGCCGAGAACGTTAGAGTGCGACCCGTTTAACATCCTTGAGCCGAACGGTTATGGTTCATAAAGACGGACTTGTGTTTGATTCTGGGCCGGGATAGCCTTGAACGTTATAGTGCGACTCGCTAAACATCCTGGATCCGAACAGTTATGTTCAAAAAGACGTTTTTGTCTTTGATTTGTGGCCGGGATAGGCGAGAACGTTAGAGTGCGACTCGCTTAACATTCTCGGGCCGAACGGTTACTGTTCAAAAAGACGGACTTGTGTTTGATTGGGGGCCGGGATAGCGGGGAACGTTAGAGTGCGACCCGCTAAACATGCTGGATCCGAACGGTTACGGTTCAAAAAGACGGACCCCCAACTATCCACCCCTTAATCCTTCCTAACTATATTTACAACATCTATTTACAACTGGTTCTTACAACTATAATAATATATTTATTATAACTACTTTTGAACATCTATGTACAATTATATCCAACAGTTAGTTAACACACCTATTTCCAAAATCTGTATTTACAAGTGAAGCCATTCAAAATTTCGATTTCTCATCTATTTAATTTACCTAATAAAATTGTTAAAATTTCCGACTGTAACAATGTGTTTGATTGGGGGCCGGGATAGCGGGGAACGTAAGAGTGCGACCCGCTAAACATCCTGGATCCGAACAGTTATGTTCAAAAAGACGTTTTTGTCTTTGATTTGTGGCTGGGATAGCGGGGAACGTTTGAGTGCGACCCGCTAAACATCCTGGATCCGAACAGTTATGTTCAAAAAGACGTTTTTGCCTTTGATTTGTGGCCGGGATAGCGGGGAACGTTAGAGTGCGACCCGCTAAACATTCTGGATAAGAACGGTTACGGTTCAAAAAGACGAACTTTTGTTTGATTCGGGGCCGGAATAGCTGAGAGCGTTAGAGTGCGATCCGCTAGACTTCTTGAGCAGAGCGGTAACGGTTCAAAACGATGGACTTGCCTTTGATTTGTGGCCGGGATAGCCGAGAAGCGCGACCCGCTAAACATCCTGGATCCGACCAGTTATGTTCAAAAAGTCGGACTTGTATTTGATTGGGGGCCGAGATAGCCGAGAAAGTTAGAGTGCAACCCGCTTAACATTCTCGAGCCGAACGGTTGCGGTTCAAAAAGACGGACATGTGTTTGATTCGGGGCCGGGATATCCGAGGACGTTAGTGCGCGACCCACTTTACACTCTCGAGCCGAACGGTTACAGTTCAAAAAGACTGACTTGTGTTTGATTGGGGGCCGGGATAGCGGGGAACGTTAGAGTGCGACCTGCTAAACATCCTGGATCCGAACGGTTACGGTTCAAAAAGACGGACTTGTCTTTAATTCGGGGCCGGAATAGCCGAGAACGTTAGAGTGCAACCCGCTTAACATTCTCGAGCCGAACGGTTGCGGTTCAAAAAGACGGACATGTGTTTGATTCGGGGCCGGGATATCCGAGGACGTTAGAGCGCGACCCACTTAACATTCTCGAGGCAAACGGTTCCGGATTAAATAGACGGACTTGTCTTTGATTTGTGGCCGGGATAGCTGAGAACGTTAGAGTGCGACCCGCTTAACATTCTCGAGCCGAATGGTTACAGTTCAAAAAGACTGGCTTGTGTTTGATTGGGGGCCGGGATAGCGGGGAACGTTAGAGTGCGACCCGCTTGACTTCTTGAGCAGAACGGTTACGGTTCAAAACGACGGACTTGTCTTTGATTTGTGGCCGGGATAGCCGAGAACGTTAAAGTGCGACCCGCTTAATATTCTCGAGCCGAACGGTTATGGTTCATAAAGACGGACTTGTCTTTAATTCGGGGCCGGAATAGTCGAGAGCGTTAGAGTGCGACCCACTTAATATTCTCGAGCCGAATGGTTACGGTTCAAAAAGACGGACCCCCAACTATCCACACCTTAATCCTTCCTAACTCTATTTACAACATCTATTTACAACTGGTTCTTACAACTATATTAATATATTTATTATAACTACTTTTGAACATCTATGTACAATTATTTCCAACAGTTAGTTAACACACCTATTTCCAAAATCTGTATTTACAAGTGAAGCCTTTCACAATTTCGATTTCTCATCTATTTAATTTACCTAATAAAATTATTAAAATTTCCGACTGTAACAATGTGTTTGATTCGGGGCCGGGATATCCGAGGACGTTAGAGCGCGACCCACTTAACATTCTCGAGCCGAATGGTTACAGTTCAAAAAGACTGGCTTGTGTTTGATTGGGGGCCGGGATAGCGGGGAACGTTAGAGTGCGACCCGCTTGACTTCTTGAGCAGAACGGTTACGGTTCAAAACGACGGACTTGTCTTTGATTTGTGGCCGGGATAGCCGAGAACGTTAGAGTGCGACCCGCTTAATATTCTCGAGCCGAACGGTTATGGTTCATAAAGACGGACTTGTCTTTAATTCGGGGCCGGAATAGCCGAGAACGTTAGAGTGCGACCCACTTAACATTCTCGAGCCGAACGGTTACGGTTCAAAAAGACGGACTTGTGTTTGATTCGGGGCCGGAATAGTCGAGAGCGTTAGAGTGCGACCCACTTAACATTCTCGAGCCGAACGGTTACGGTTCAAAAAGACGGAACCCCAACTATCCACACCTTAATCCTTCCTAACTCTATTTACAACATCTATTTACAACTGGTTCTTACAACTATATTAATATATTTATTATAACTACTTTTGAACATCTATGTACAATTATTTCCAACAGTTAGTTAACACACCTATTTCCAAAATCTGTATTTACAAGTGAAGCCTTTCACAATTTCGATTTCTCATCTATTTAATTTACCTAATAAAATTATTAAAATTTCCGACTGTAACAATGTGTTTGATTCGGGGCCGGGATATCCGAGGACGTTAGAGCGCGACCCACTTAACATTCTCGAGCCGAATGGTTACAGTTCAAACAGACTGGCTTGTGTTTGATTGGGGGCCGGGATAGCGGGGAACGTTAGAGTGCGACCCGCTTGACTTCTTGAGCAGAACGGTTACGGTTCAAAACGACGGACTTGTCTTTGATTTGTGGCCGGGATAGCCGAGAACGTTAGAGTGCGACCCGCTTAATAACCTCGAGCCGAACGGTTACGGTCCAAAAAGACGGACTTGTGTTTGATTCGGGGCCGGAATAGTCGAGAGCGTTAGAGTGCGACCCGCTTGACTTCTTGAGCAGAACGGTTACGGTTCAAAACGACGGACTTGTCTTTGATTTGTGGCCGGGATAGCCGAGAACGTTAGAGTGCGACCCGCTTAACATTCTCGAGCCGAACGGTTATGGTTCATAAAGACGGATTTGTTATTGATTCGGGGCCGGGATAGCCGTGAACGTTATAGTGCGACCCGCTTAACCTTTTCTAGCCGAACGGTTACGGTTAAAAAAGACGGACTTGTGTTTGATTCGGGGACGGGATAGCCGAGAACGATAGAGTGCGACCTGCTAAACATTCTCGAGCCGAACGGGTGCGGTTCAAAAAGACGGACATGTGTTTGATTCGGGGCCGGGATATCCGAGGACGTTAGAGTGCGATCCGCTTAACATTCTCGGGCCGAACGGTTACAGTTCAAAAAGACGGACTTGTGTTTGATTAGGGGCCGGGATAGTCGAGAACTTTAGAGTGCGACCCGCTAAACATCCTGGATCCGAACAGTTATGTTCAAAAAGACGTTTTTGTCTTTGATTTGTGGCCGGGATAGGCGAGAACGTTAGAGTGCGACTCGCTTAACATTCTCGGGCCGAACGGTTACTTTTTAAAAAGACGGACTTGTCTTTAATTCGGGGCCGGAATAGCCGAGAACGTTAGAGCGCGACCCACTTAACATTCTCGAGCCGAACGGTTACGGTTCAAAAAGACGGACTTGTGTTTGATTCGGGGCCGGAATAGTCGAGAGCGTTAGAGCGCGACCCACTTAATATTCTCGAGCCGAACGGTTATGGTTCATAAAGACGGACTTGTGTTTGATTCGGGGCCGGAATAGTCGAGAGCGTTAGAGTGCGACTCGCTTAACATTATCGAGCAGAACGGTTACGGTTCAAAAACACGGACTTGTCTTTGATTTGTGGCCGGGATAGCCGAGAACGTTAGAGTGCGACTCGCTTAACATTCTCGAGCAGAACGGTTACGGTTCAAAAACACGGACTTGTCTTTGATTTGTGGCCGGGATAGCCGAGAACGTTAGAGTGCGACCCGCTTAACATTCTCGAGCCGAACGGTTATGGTTCATAAAGACGGACTTGTGTTTGATTCGGGGCCGGGATAGCAGTGAACGATAGAGTGCGACCTGCTTAACATTCTCGAGCCGAACGGGTGCGGTTCAAAAAGACGGACATGTGTTTGATTCGGGGCCGGAATAGCCTAGAGCGTTAGAGTGCGACCCGCTTGACTTCTTGAGCAGAACGGTTACGCTTCAAGACGACGGACTTGTCTTTGATTTGTGGCCGGGATAGCCGAGAACGTTAGAGTGCGACCCGCTTAACATTCTCGAGCCGAACGGTTATGGTTCATAAAGGCGGATTTGTTTTTGATTCGGGGCCGGGATAGCCGTAAACGTTATAGTGCGACCCGCTTAACCTTGTCTAGCCGAACGTTTACGGTTAAAAAAGAAGGACTTGTGTTTGATTCGGGGACGGGATAGCCGAGAACGATAGAGTGCGACCTGCTAAACATTCTCGAGCCGAACGGGTGCGGTTCAAAAAGACGGACACGTGTTTGATTCGGGGCCGGGATATCCGAGGACGTTAGAGTGCGATCCGCTAAACATCCTGGATCCGAACAGTTATGTTCAAAAAGACGTTTTTGTCTTTGATTTGTGGCCGGGATAGGCGAGAACGTTAGAGTGCGACTCGCTTAACATTCTCGGGCCGAACGGTTACTGTTCATAAAGACGGACTTGTGTTTGATTGGGGGCCGGGATAGCGGGGAACGTTAGAGTGCGACCCGCTAAACATCGTGGACCCGAACGGTTACGGTTCAAAAACACGGACTTGTCTTTAGTTCGGGGCCGGAATAGCCGAGAACGTTAGAGTGCGACCCGCTTAACATTCTCGAGCCAAACGGTTCCGGTTCAAATAGACAGACTTGTCTTTTATTTGTGGCCAGGATAGCCGAGAACGTTAGAGTGCGACCCGCTTAACATTCTCGAGCCGAACGGTTATGGTTCATAAAGACGGACTTGTGTTTGATTCAGGGCCGGGATAGCCGTGAACGATAGAGTGCGACCTGCTTAACATTCTCGAGCCGAACAGTTACAGTTCAAAAAGACGGACTTGTGTTTGATTGTGGGCCGGGATAGCCGATAAAGTTAGAGTGCAACCCGTTTAACATTCTCGGGCCGAACGGTTACTGTTCAAAAAGACGGACTTGTGTTTGATTGGGGGCCGGGATAGCGGGGAACGTTAGAGTGCGACCCGCTAAACATTCTGGATCCGAACGGTTACGGTTCAAAAAGACGGACTTGTCTTTAATTCGGGGCCGGAATAGTCGAGAACGTTAGAGTGCAACCCGCTTAACATTATCGAGCCGAACGGTTGCGGTTCAAAAAGACGGTCTTGTCTTTGATTTGTGGCCGGGATAGCCGAGAACGTTAGAGTGCGACCCGCTTAACATTCTCGAGCCGAACGGTTACTGTTCAAAAAGACGGACTTGTGTTTGATTGGGGGCCGGGATAGCGGGGAACGTTAGAGTGCGACCCGCTAAACATCCTGGATCCGAACGGTTACGGTTCAAAAAGACGGACTTGTCTTTAATTCGGGGCCGGAATAGCCGAGAACGTTAGAGTGCAACCCGCTTAACATTCTCGAGCCGAACGGTTGCGGTTCAAAAAGACGGACATGTGTTTGATTCGGGGCCGGGATATCCGAGGACGTTAGAGCGCGACCCACTTAACATTCTCGGGCCAAACAGTTACAGTTCAAAAAGACGGACATGTGTTTCATTGGGGGCCGGGATAGCGGGGAACGTTAGAGTGCGACCCGCTAAACATCCTGGATCCGAACGGTTACGGTTCAAAAAGACGGACATGTGTTTGATTCGGGGCCGGGATATCCGAGGACGTTAGAGCGCGACCCACTTAACATTCTCGAGCCGAATGGTTACAGTTCAAAAAGACTGGCTTGTGTTTGATTGGGGGCCGGGATAGCGGGGAACGTTAGAGTGCGACCCGCTTGACTTCTTGAGCAGAACGGTTACGGTTTAAAACGACGGACTTGTCTTTGATTTGTGGCCGGGATAGCTGAGAACGTTAGAGTGCGACCCGCTTAATATTCTCGAGCCGAACGGGTGCGGTTCAAAAAGACGGACATGTGTTTGATTCGGGGCCGGGATATCCGAGGACGTTAGAGTGCGATCCGCTTAACATTCTCGGGCCGAACGGTTACAGTTCAAAAAGACGGACTTGTGTTTGATGGGGGGCCGGGATAGCCGAGAACTTTAGAGTGCGACCCGCTTAACATTCTCGAGCCGAACGGTTGCAGTTCAAAAAGACGGACCCCCAACTATCCACACCTTAATCCTTCCTAACTCTATTTACAACATCTATTTACAACTGGTTCTTACAACAATATTAATATATTTATTATAACTACTTTTGAACATCTATGTACAATTATTTCCAACAGTTAGTTAACACACCTATTTCCAAAATCTGTATTTACAAGTGAAGCCTTTCACAATTTCGATTTCTCATCTATTTAATTTACCTAATAAAATTATTAAAATTTCCGACTGTAACAATGTGTTTGATTCGGGGCCGGGATATCCGAGGACGTTAGAGCGCGACCCACTTAACATTTCGAGCCGAATGGTTACAGTTCAAAAAGACTGGCTTGTGTTTGATTGGGGGCCGGGATAGCGGGGAACGTTAGAGTGCGACCCGCTTGACTTCTTGAGCAGAACGGTTACGGTTCAAAACGACGGACTTGTCTTTGATTTGTGGCCGGGATAGCCGAGAACGTTAGAGTGCGACCCGCTTAATATTCTCGAGCCGAACGGTTACGGTTCAAAAAGACGGACTTGTGTTTGATTCGGGGCCGGAATAGTCGAGAGCATTAGAGTGCGACCCGCTTGACTTCTTGAGCAGAACGGTTACGGTTCAAAACGACGGACTTGTCTTTGATTTGTGGCCGGGATAGCCGAGAACGTTAGAGTGCGACCCGCTTAACATTCTCGAGCCGAACGGTTATGGTTCATAAAGACGGATTTGTTTTTGATTCGGGGCCGGGATAGCCGTGAACGTTATAGTGCGACCCGCTTAACCTTCTCTAGCCGAACGGTTACGGTTAAAAAAGACGGACTTGTGTTTGATTCGGGGACGGGATAGCCGAGAACGATAGAGTGCGACCTGCTAAACATTCTCGAGCCGAACGGGTGCGGTTCAAAAAGACGGACATGTGTTTGATTCGGGGCCGGGATATTCGAGGACGTTAGAGTGCGATCCGCTTAACATTCTCGGGCCGAACGGTTACAGTTCAAAAAGACGGACTTGTGTTTGATTGGGGGCCGGGATAGCCGAGAACTTTAGAGTGCGACCCGCTAAACATCCTGGATCCGAACAGTTATGTTCAAAAAGACGTTTTTGTCTTTGATTTGTGGCCGGGATAGGCGAAAACGTTAGAGTGCGACTCGCTTAACATTCTCGGGCCGAACGGTTACTGTTCAAAAAGACGGACTTGTGTTTGATTGGGGGCCGGGATAGCGGGGAACGTTAGAGTGCGACCCGCTAAACATGCTGGATCCGAACGGTTACGGTTCAAAAAGACGGACCCCCAACTATCCACACCTTAATCCTTCCTAACTCTATTTACAACATCTATTTACAACTGGTTCTTACAACTATATTAATATATTTATTATAACTACTTTTGAACATCTATGTACAATTATTTCCAACAGTTAGTTGACACACCTATTTCCAAAATCTGTATTTACAAGTGAAGCCTTTCACAATTTCGATTTCTCATCTATTTAATTTACCTAATAAAATTGTTGAAATTTCCGACTGCAACAATGTGTTTGATTCGGGGCCGGGATATCCGAGGACGTTAGAGCGCGACCCACTTAACATTCTCGAGCCGAATGGTTACAGTTCAAAAAGACTGGCTTGTGTTTGATTGGGGGCCGGGATAGCGGGGAACGTTAGAGTGCGACCCGCTTGACTTCTTGACCAGAACAGTTACGGTTCAAAACGACGGACTTGTCTTTGATTTGTGGCCGGGATAGCCGAGAACGTTAGAGTGCGACCCGTTTAACATTCTCGGGCCGAACGGTTACTGTTCAAAAAGACGGACTTGTGTTTGATTGGGGGCCGGGATAGCGGGGAACGTTAGAGTGCGACCCGCTAAACATCCTGGATCCGAACGGTTACGGTTCAAAAAGACGGACTTGTCTTTAATTCGGGGCCGGAATAGCCTAGAACGTTAGAGTGCAACCCGCTTAACATTCTCGAGCCGAACGGTTGGGGTTCAAAAAGACGGTCTTGTCTTTGATTTGTGGCCGGGATAGCCGAGAACGTTAGAGTGCGACCCGCTTAATATTCTCGAGCCGAACGGTTACTGTTCAAAAAGACGGACTTGTGTTTGATTGGGGGCTGGGATAGCGGGGAACGTTAGAGTGCGACCCGCTAAACATCCTGGATCCGAACGGTTACGGTTCAAAAAGACGGACTTGTCTTTAATTCGGGGCCGGAATAGCCGAGAACGTTAGAGTGCAACCCGCTTAACATTCTCGAGCCGAACGGTTGCGGTTAAAAAGACGGACATGTGTTTGATTCGGGGCCGGGATATCCGAGGACGTTAGAGCGCGACCCACTTAACATTCTCGTGCCAAACGGTTACAGTTCAAAAAGACGGACTTGTGTTTCATTGGGGGCCGGGATAGCGGGGAACGTTAGAGTGCGACCCGCTAAACATCCTGGATCCGAACGGTTACGGTTCAAAAAGATGGACATGTGTTTGATTCGGGGCCGGGATATCCGAGGACGTTAGAGCGCGTCCCACTTAACATTCTCGAGCCGAATGGTTACAGTTCAAAAAGACTGGCTTGTGTTTGATTGGGGGCCGGGATAGCGGGGAACGTTAGAGTGCGACCCGCTTCACTTCTTGAGCAGAACGGTTACGGTTCAAAACGACGGACTTGTCTTTGATTTGTGGCCGGGATAGCCGAGAACGTTAGAGTGCGACCCGCTTAATATTCTCGAGCCGAACGGTTACGGTTCAAAAAGACGGACTTGTGTTTGATTCGGGGCCGGAATAGTCGAGAGCGTTAGAGTGCGACCCGCTTGACTTCTTGAGCAGAACGGTTACGGTTCAAAACGACGGTCTTGTCTTTGATTTGTGGCCGGGATAGCCGAGAACGTTAGAGTGCGACCCGCTTAACATTCTCGAGCCGAACGGTTATGGTTCATAAAGACGGATTTGTTTTATATTCGGGGCCGGGATAGCCGTGAACGTTATAGTGCGACCCGCTTAACCTTCTCTAGCCGAACAGTTACGGTTAAAAAAGACGGACATGTGTTTGATTCGGGGACGGGATAGCCGAGAACGATAGAGTGCGACCTGCTAAACATTCTCGAGCCGAACGGGTGCGGTTCAAAAAGACGGACATGTGTTTGATTCGGGGCCGGGATATCCGAGGACGTTAGAGTGCGATCCGCTTAACATTCTCGGGCCGAACGGTTACAGTTCAAAAAGACGGACTTGTGTTTGATGGGGGGCCGGGATAGCCGAGAACTTTAGAGTGCGACCCGCTTAACATTCTCGAGCCGAACGGTTGCGGTTCAAAAAGACGGACCCCCAACTATCCACACCCTTAATCCTTCCTAACTCTATTTACAACATCTATTTACAACTGGTTCTTACAACTATATTAATATATTTATTATAACTACTTTTGAACATCTATGTACAATTATTTCCAACAGTTAGTTAACACACCTATTTCCAAAATCTGTATTTACAAGTGAAGACTTTCACAATTTTGATTTCTCATCTATTTAATTTACCTAATAAAATTATTAAAATTTCCGACTGTAACAATGTGTTTGATTCGGGGCCGGGATATCCGAGGACGTTAGAGCGCGTCCCACTTAACATTCTCGAGCCGAATGGTTACAGTTCAAAAAGACTGGCTTGTGTTTGATTGGGGGCCGGGATAGCGGGGAACGTTAGAGTGCGACCCGCTTCACTTCTTGAGCAGAACGGTTACGGTTCAAAACGACGGACTTGTCTTTGATTTGTGGCCGGGATAGCCGAGAACGTTAGAGTGCGACCCGCTTAATATTCTCGAGCCGAACGGTTACGGTTCAAAAAGACGGACTTGTGTTTGATTCGGGGCCGGAATAGTCGAGAGCATTAGAGTGCGACCCGCTTGACTTCTTGAGCAGAACGGTTACGGTTCAAAACGACGGACTTCTCTTTGATTTGTGGCCGGGATAGCCGAGAACGTTAGAGTGCGACCCGCTTAACATTCTCGAGCCGAACGGTTATGGTTCATAAAGACGGATTTGTTTTTGATTCGGGGCCGGGATAGCCGTGAACGTTATAGTGCGACCCGCTTAACCTTCTCTAGCCGAACGGTTACGGTTAAAAAAGACGGACTTGTGTTTGATTCGGGGACGGGATAGCCGAGAACGATAGAGTGCGACCTGCTAAACATTCTCGAGCCGAACGGGTGCGGTTCAAAAAGACGGACATATGTTTGATTCGGGGCCGGGATATTCGAGGACGTTAGAGTGCGATCCGCTTAACATTCTCGGGCCGAACGGTTACAGTTCAAAAAGACGGACTTGTGTTTGATTGGGGGCCGGGATAGCCGAGAACTTTAGAGTGCGACCCGCTAAACATCCTGGATCCGAACAGTTATGTTCAAAAAGACGTTTTTGTCTTTGATTTGTGGCCGGGATAGGCGAGAACGTTAGAGTGCGACTCGCTTAACATTCTCGGGCCGAACGGTTACTGTTCAAAAAGACGGACTTGTGTTTGATTTGTGGCCGGGATAGCGGGGAACGTTAGAGTGCGACCCGCTAAACATGCTGGATCCAACGGTTACGGTTCAAAAAGACGGACCCCCAACTATCCACACCTTAATCCTTCCTAACTCTATTTACAACATCTATTTACAACTGGTTCTTACAACTATATTAATATATTTATTATAACTACTTTTGAACATCTATGTACAATTATTTCCAACAGTTAGTTGACACACCTATTTCCAAAATCTGTATTTACAAGTGAAGCCTTTCACAATTTCGATTTCTCATCTATTTAATTTACCTAATAAAATTGTTGAAATTTCCGACTGTAACAATGTGTTTGATTCGGGGCCGGGATAGCGGGGAACGTTAGAGTGCGACCCGCTTGACTTCTTGACCAGAACAGTTACGGTTCAAAACGACGGACTTGTCTTTGATTTGTGGCCGGGATAGCCGAGAACGTTAGAGTGCGACCCGTTTAACATTCTCGGGCCGAACGGTTACTGTTCAAAAAGACGGACTTGTGTTTGATTGGGGGCCGGGATAGCGGGGAACGTTAGAGTGCGACCCGCTAAACATCCTGGATCCGAACGGTTACGGTTCAAAAAGACGGACGTGTCTTTAATTCGGGGCCGGAATAGCCGAGAACGTTAGAGTGCAACCCGCTTAACATTCTCGAGCCGAACGGTTGCGGTTCAAAAAGACGGTCTTGTCTTTGATTTGTGGCCGGGATAGCCGAGAACGTTAGAGTGCGACCCGCTTAACATTCTCGAGCCGAACGGTTACTGTTCAAAAAGACGGACTTGTGTTTGATTGGGGGCCGGGATAGCGGGGAACGTTAGAGTGCGACCCGCTAAACATCCTGGATCCGAACGGTTACGGTTCAAAAAGACGGACTTGTCTTTAATTCGGGGCCGGAATAGCCGAGAACGTTAGAGTGCAACCCGCTTAACATTCTCGAGCCGAACGGTTGCGGTTCAAAAAGACGGACATGTGTTTGATTCGGGGCCGGGATATCCGAGGACGTTAGAGCGCGACCCACTTAACATTCTCGTGCCAAACGGTTACAGTTCAAAAAGACGGACTTGTGTTTCATTGGGGGCCGGGATAGCGGGGAACGTTAGAGTGCGACCCGCTAAACATCCAGAACCGAACGGTTACGGTTCAAAAAGACGGACATGTGTTTGATTCGGGGCCGGGATATCCGAGGACGTTAGAGCGCGACCCACTTAACATTCTCGAGCCGAATGGTTACAGTTCAAAAAGACTGGCTTGTGTTTGATTGGGGGCCGGGATAGCGGGGAACGTTAGAGTGCGACCCGCTTGACTTCTTGAGCAGAACGGTTACGGTTCAAAACGACGGACTCGTCTTTGATTTGTGGCCGGGATAGCCGAGAACGTTAGAGTGCGACCCGCTTAATATTCTCGAGCCGAACGGTTACGGTTCAAAAAGACGGACTTGTGTTTGATTCGGGGCCGGAATAGTCGAGAGCGTTAGAGTGCGACCCGCTTGACTTTTCGAGCAGAACGGTTACGGTTCAAAACGACGGTCTTGTCTTTGATTTGTGGCCGGGATAGCCGAGAACGTTAGAGTGCGACCCGCTTAACATTCTCGAGCCGAACGGTTATGGTTCATAAAGACGGATTTGTTTTATATTCGGGGCCGGGATAGCCGTGAACGTTATAGTGCGACCCGCTTAACCTTCTCTAGCCGAACAGTTACGGTTAAAAAAGACGGACTTGCGTTTGATTCGGGGACGGGATAGCCGAGAACGATAGAGTGCGACCTGCTAAACATTCTCGAGCCGAACGGGTGCGGTTCAAAAAGACGGACATGTGTTTGATTCGGGGCCGGGATATCCGAGGACGTTAGAGTGCGATCCGCTTAACATTCTCGGGCCGAACGGTTACAGTTCAAAAAGACGGACTTGTGTTTGATGGGGGGCCGGGATAGCCGAGAACTTTAGAGTGCGACCCGCTTAACATTCTCAAGCCGAACGGTTGCGGTTCAAAAAGACGGACCCCCAACTATCCACACCTTAATCCTTCCTAACTCTATTTACAACATCTATTTACAACTGGTTCTTACAACTATATTAATATATTTATTATAACTACTTTTGAACATCTATGTACAATTATTTCCAACAGTTAGTTAACACACCTATTTCCAAAATCTGTATTTACAAGTGAAGCCTTTCACAATTTCGATTTCTCATCTATTTAATTTACCTAATAAAATTATTAAAATTTCCGACTGTAACAATGTGTTTGATTCGGGGCCGGGATATCCGAGGACGTTAGAGCGCGACCCACTTAACATTCTCGAGCCGAATGGTTACAGTTCAAAAAGACTGGCTTGTGATTGATTGGGGGCCGGGATAGCGGGGAACGTTAGAGTGCGACCCGCTTCACTTCTTGAGCAGAACGGTTACGGTTCAAAACGACGGACTTGTCTTTGATTTGTGGCCGGGATAGCCGAGAACGTTAGAGTGCGACCCGCTTAATATTCTCGAGCCGAACGGTTACGGTTCAAAAAGACGGACTTGTGTTTGATTCGGGGCCGGAATAGTCGAGAGCATTAGAGTGCGACCCGCTTGACTTCTTGAGCAGAACGGTTACGGTTCAAAACGACGGACTTCTCTTTGATTTGTGGCCGGGATAGCCGAGAACGTTAGAGTGCGACCCGCTTAACATTCTCGAGCCGAACGGTTATGGTTCATAAAGACGGATTTGTTTTTGATTCTGGGCCGGGATAGCCGTGAACGTTATAGTGCGACCCGCTTAACCTTCTCTAGCCGAACGGTTACGGTTAAAAAAGACGGACTTGTGTTTGATTCGGGGACGGGATAGCCGAGAACGATAGAGTGCGACCTGCTAAACATTCTCGAGCCGAACGGGTGCGGTTCAAAAAGACGGACATATGTTTGATTCGGGGCCGGGATATTCGAGGACGTTAGAGTGCGATCCGCTTAACATTCTCGGGCCGAACGGTTACAGTTCAAAAAGACGGACTTGTGTTTGATTGGGGGCCGGGATAGCCGAGAACTTTAGAGTGCGACCCGCTAAACATGCTGGATCCAACGGTTACGGTTCAAAAAGACGGACCCCCAACTATCCACACCTTAATCCTTCCTAACTCTATTTACAACATCTATTTACAACTGGTTCTTACAACTATATTAATATATTTATTATAACTACTTTTGAACATCTATGTACAATTATTTCAAACAGTTAGTTGACACACCTATTTCCAAAATCTGTATTTACAAGTGAAGCCTTTCACAATTTCGATTTCTCATCTATTTAATTTACCTAATAAAATTGTTGAAATTTCCGACTGTAACAATGTGTTTGATTCGTGGCCGGGATAGCGGGGAACGTTAGAGTGCGACCCGCTTGACTTCTTGACCAGAACAGTTACGGTTCAAAACGACGGACTTGTCTTTGATTTGTGGCCGGGATAGCCGAGAACGTTAGAGTGCGACCCGCTTAATATTCTCGAGCCGAACGGTTATGGTTCATAAAGACGGACTTGTCTTTAATTCGGGGCCGGAATAGCCGACAACGTTAGAGCGCGACCCAGTTAACATTCTCGAGCCGAACGGTTACGGTTCAAAAAGACGGACTTGTGTTTGATTCGGGGCCGGAATAGTCGAGAGCGTTAGAGCGCGACCCACTTAATATTCTCGAGCCGAACGGTTATGGTTCATAAAGACGGACTTGTCTTTAATTCGGGGCCGGAATAGCCGAGAACGTTAGAGCGCGACCCACTTAACATTCTCGAGCCGAACGGTTACGGTTCAAAAAGACGGACTTGTGTTTGATTCGGGGCCGGAATAGTCGAGAGCGTTAGAGTGCGACTCGCTTAACATTCTCGAGCAGAACGGTTACGGTTCAAAAACACGGACTTGTCTTTGATTTGTGGCCGGGATAGCCGAGAACGTTAGAGTGCGACTCGCTTAACATTCTCGAGCAGAACGGTTACGGTTCAAAAACACATACTTGTCTTTGATTTGTGGCCAGGATAGCCGAGAACGTTAGAGTGCGACCCGCTTAACATTCTCGAGCCGAACGGTTATGGTTCATAAAGACGGACTTGTGTTTGATTCGGGGCCGGGATAGCAGTGAACGATAGAGTGCGACCTGCTTAACATTCTCGAGCCGAATAGTTACAGTTCAAAAAGACGGACATGTGTTTGATTCGGGGCCGGAATAGCCTAGAGCGTTAGAGTGCGACCCGCTTAACTTCTTGAGCAGAACGGTTACGGTTCAAGACGACGGACTTGTCTTTGATTTGTGGCCGGGATAGCCGAGAACGTTAGAGTGCGACCCGCTTAACATTCTCGAGCCGAACGGTTATGGTTCATAAAGGCGGATTTGTTTTTGATTCGGGGCCGGGATAGCCGTGAACGTTATAGTGCGACCCGCTTAACCTTCTCTAGCCGAACGGTTACGGTTAAAAAAGACGGACTTGTGTTTGATTCGGGGACGGGATAGCCGAGAACGATAGAGTGCGACCTGCTAAACATCCTGAATCCGAACAGTTATGTTCAAAAAGACGTTTTTGTCTTTGATTTGCGGCCGGGATAGGCGAGAACGTTAGAGTGCGACTCGCTTAACATTCTCGGGCCGAACGGTTACTGTTCATAAAGACGGACTTGTGTTTGATTGGGGGCCGGGATAGCGGGACACGTTAGAGTGCGACCCGTTAAACATCCTGGATCCGAACGGTTACTGTTCATAAAGACGGACTTGTGTTTGATTGGGGGCCGGGATAGCGGGAAACGTTAGAGTGCGACCCGTTAAACATCCTGGATCCGAAGAGTTATGTTCAAAAAGACGTTTTTGTCTTTGATTTGTGGCCGGGATAGCCGAGAACGTTAGAGTTCGACTCGCTTAACATTCTTGGGCCGAACGGTTACTGTTCAAAAAGACGGACTTGTGTTTGATTGGGGGCCGGGATAGCGGGGAACGTTAGAGTGCGACCCGCTAAACATCCTGGATCCGAACGGTTACGGTTCAAAAACACGGACTTGTCTTTAGTTCGGGGCCGGAATAGCCGAGAACGTTAGAGTGCGACCCGCTTAACATTCTCGAGCCATACGGTTCCGGTTCAAATAGACAGACTTGTCTTTTATTTGTGGGCAGGATAGCCGAGAACGTTAGAGTGCGACCCGCTTAACAATCTCGAGCCGAACGGTTATGGTTCATAAAGACGGACTTGTGTTTGATTCAGGGCCGGGATAGCCGTGAACGATAGAGTGCGACCTGCTTAACATTCTCGAGCCGAACAGTTACAGTTCAAAAAGACGGACTTGTGTTTGATTGTGGGCCGGGATAGCCGATAAAGTTAGAGTGCAACCCGTTTAACATTCTCGGGCCGAACGGTTACTGTTCAAAAAGACGGACTTGTGTTTGATTGGGGGCCGGGATAGCGGGGAACGTTAGAGTGCGACCCGCTAAACATCCTGGATCCGAACGGTTACGGTTCAAAAAGACGGACTTGTCTTTAATTCGGGGCCGGAATAGCCGAGAACGTTAGAGTGCAACCCGCTTAACATTCTCGAGCCGAACGGTTGCGGTTCAAAAAGACGGACATGTGTTTGATTCGGGGCCGGGATATCCGAGGACGTTAGAGCGCGACCCACTTAACATTCTCGAGCCGAACGGTTACAGTTCAAAAAGACGGACTTGTGTTTCATTGGGGGCCGGGATAGCGGGGAACGATAGAGTGCGACCCGCTAAACATCCTGGATCCGAACGGTTACGGTTCAAAAAGACGGACTTGTCTTTAATTCGGGGCCGGAATAGCCGAGAACGTTAGAGTGCGACCCGCTTAACATTCTCGAGGCCAACGGTTCCGGTTCAAATAGACGGACTTGTCTTTGATTTGTGGCCGGGATAGCTGAGAACGTTAGAGTGCGACCCACTTAACATTCTCGAGCCGAACGGTTACGGTTCAAAAAGACAGACTTGTATTTGATTGGTTGGGGGCCGGGATAGCGGGGAACGTTAGAGTGCGACCCACTAAACATTCTGGATAAGAACGGTTACGGTTCAAAAAGACGGACATGTGTTTGATTCGGGGCCGGAATAGCCGAGAGCGTTAGAGTGCGACCCGCTTGACTTCTTGAGCAGAACGGTTACGGTTCAAAACGACGGACTTGTCTTTGATTTGTGGCCGGGATAGCCGAGAACGTTAGAGTGCGACCCGCTTAACATTCTCGAGCCGAACGGTTATGTTTCATAAAGACGGACTATTTTTTGATTCGGGGCCGGGATAGCCGTGAACGTTATAGTGCGACCCGCTTAACCTTCTCTAGCCGAACGGTTACGGTTAAAAAAGACGGACTTGTGTTTGATTCGGGGACGGGATAGCCGAGAACGATAGAGTGCAACCCTCTTAACATTCTCGAGCCGAACGGTTATGGTTCAAAAAGACGGACATGTGTTTGATTCGGGGCCGGGATATCCGAGGACGTTAGAGTGCGATCCGCTTAACATTCCTGGGCCGAACGGTTACAGTTCAAAAAGACGGACTTGTGTTTGATTGGGGGCCGGGTTAGCGGGGAACGTTAGAGTGCGACCCGCTAAACATCCTGGATCCGAACGGTTACGGTTAAAAAACACGTTTTTGTCTTTAGTTCGGAGCCGGAATAGCCGAGAACGTTAGAGTACGACCCGCTTAACATTCTCGAGCCAGACGGTTCCGGTTCAAATAGAAAGACTTGTCTTTGATTTGTGGCCAGGATAGCCGATAAAGTTAGAGTGCAACCCGTTTAACATTCTCGAGCCGAACGGTTACGGTTCAAAACGACTGACTTGTGTAATTGGTTGGGGGCCAGGATAGCGGGGAACGTTAAAGTGCGACCCGCTAAACATTCTGGATAAGAACGGTTACGGTTCAAAAAGAGGAACTTGTGTTTGATTCGGGGCCGGAATAGCCGAGAGCGTTAGAGTTTGACCCGCTTGACTTCTCGAGCAGAACGGTTACGGTTCAAAACGACGGACTTGTCTTTGATTTGTGGCCGGGATAGCCGAGAAGCGCGACCCGCTAAACATCCTGAATCCGAACAGTTATGTTCAAAAAGACGGACTTGTGTTTGATTGGGGGGTGGGATAGCGGGGAACGTTAGAGTGCGACCCGCTTAACATTCTCGAGCCGAACAATTACAGTACAAAAAGACGGACTTGTGTTTGATTGGGGGCCGAGATAGCGGGGAACGTTAGAGTGCGACCCGCTTAACATTCTCGAGCCGAACAATTACAGTACAAAAAGACGGACTTGTGTTTGATTGGGGGCCGGGATAGCCGAGAAAGTTAGAGTGCAACCCGCTTAACATTCTTGAGCCGAAAAGTTGCTGTTCAAAAAGACGGACATGTCTTTGATTTGTGGCCGGGATAGCCGAGAACGTTAGAGTGCGACTCGCTTAACATTCTCGGGCCGAACGGTTACTGTTTAAAAAGACGGACTTGTGTTTGATTGGGGGCCGGGATAGCGGGGAACGTTAGAGTTCGACCCACTAAACATCCTGAATCCGAACAGTTATGTTCAAAAAGACGTTTTTGTCTTTGATTTGTGGCCGGGATAGCCGAGAACGTTAGAGTGCGACTCGCTTGACTTCTTGAGCAGAACGGTTACGGTTCAAAACGACGGACTTGTCTTTGATTTGTGGCCGGGATAGCCGAGAACGTTAGAGTGCGACTCGCTTAACATTTTCGAGCAGAACGGTTACGGTTCAAAAACACGGACTTGTCTTTGATTTGTGGCCGGGATAGCCAAGAACGTTAGAGTGCGACCCGCTTAACATTCTCGAGCTGAACGGTTATGGTTCATAAAGACGGACTTGTGTTTCATTCGGGGCCGGGATAGCAGTCAACGATAGAGTGCGACCTGCTTAACATTCTCGAGCCGAACAGTTACAGTTCAAAAAGACGGACTTGTGTTGATTGGGGGCCGGGATAGCCGATAAAGTTAGAGTGCAACCCGCTTAACATTTTCGAGCCGAACGGTTGCGGTTCAAAAAGACGGACATGTGTTTGATTCAGGGCCGGGATATCCAAGGACGTTAGGGCGCGACCCACTTAACATTCTCGAGCCGAACGGTTACAGTTCAAAAAGACTGACTTGTGTTTGATTGGGGGCCGGGATAGCGGGAAACGTTAGAGTGCGACCCGTTAAACATCCTGGATCCGAACAGTTATGTTCAAAAAGACGTTTTTGTCTTTGATTTGTGGCCGGGATAGCCGAGAACGTTAGAGTTCGACTCGCTTAACGTTCTTGGGCCGAACGGTTACTGTTCAAAAAGACGGACTTGTGTTTGATTGGGGGCCGGGATAGCGGGGAACGTTAGAGTGCGACCCGCTAAACATCCTGGATCCGAACGGTTACGATTCAAAAACACGGACTTGTCTTTAGTTCGGGGCCGGAATAGCCGAGAACGTTAGAGTGCGACCCGCGTAACATTCTCGAGCCAAACGGTTCCGGTTCAAATAGACGGACTTGTGTTTGATTCAGGGCCGGGATAGCCGTGAACGATAGACTGCGACCTTCTTAACATTCTCGAGCCGAACAGTTACAGTTCAAAAAGACGGACTTGTGTTTGATTGTGGGCCGGGATAGATGATAAAGTTAGAGTGCAACCCGTTTAACATTCTCGAGCCGAACGGTTACGGTTCAATACGACTGACTTGTGTAATTGGTTGGGGGCCGGGATAGCGGTGAACGTTAAAGTGCGGCCCGCTAAACATTCTGGATAAGAACGGTTACTGTTCAAAAAGACGAACTTGTGTTTGATTCGGGGCCGGAATAGCCGAGAGCGTTAGAGGTCGACCCGCTTGACTTCTCGAGCAGAACGGTTACGGTTCAAAACGACGGACTTGTCTTTGATTTGTGGCCGGAATAGCCGAGAAGCGCGACCGCTAAACATCCTGGATCCGAGCAGTTATGTTCAAAAAGACAGACTTGTGTTTAATTGGGGGCCGATATAGCCGAGAACGTTAGAGTGCAACCCGCTTAACATTCTCGAACCGAACGGTTGCGGTTCAAAAAGACGGACATGTGTTTGATTCGGGGCCGGGATATCCGAGGACGTTAGAGCGCGACCCACTTAACATTCTCGAGCCGAACAATTACAGTACAAAAAGACGGACATGTCTTTGATTTGTGGCCGGGATAGCCGAGAACGTTAGAGTGCGACTCGCTTAACATTCTCGAGCCAAACGGTTCCGGTTCAAATAGACGGACTTGTCTTTGATTTGTGGCCGGGATAGCCGAGAACGTTTGAGTGCGACCCGCTTAACATTCTCGAGCCGAACGGTATCGGTTCAAAAGGACGGGCTTGTGTTTGATTCGGGGCCGGGATAGCCGAGAACGTTACAGTGCGACCCGCTTAACAAATCTCGAGCCGAACGGTTATGATTCAAAAAGACGAACTTGTGTTTGATTTGGGGCCGAGATAGCCGAGATCGTTAGAGTGCGACCCGCTTAACATTCTCGAGCCGAACGGTTACAGTTCAAAAAAACCGGACTTGTGTTTGATTGGGGGCCGGGATAGCCGAAAACGTTAGAATGCGACATGCTTAACATTCTCGAGCCGAACGGTAACGGTTCAAAAAGACGGACTTTTGTTTGATTCGGGGCCGGGATAGCCGACAACGTTAGAGTGCGATCCGCTAAACTACCTCGAGCAGAACGGTTGCTATTCAACCAGACAGACTTGTGTCAGATTCGGTGTCCGGGATAGCCGAGAACGTTAGAGTGCGACCCGCTTAACATTTTTGTGCCGAACGGTTACGGTTCAAAAAGACGGACTTGCGTTTGTATCGGGGCTGGAATAACCGAGAACGTTAGAGTGCGGCCCGCTTAACATTCTCGAGCCGAACGGTTACGGTTCAAAAAGACGGACTTGTCTTAGATTCGGATCCGGGATACCTGAGAACGTTAGAGTGCGGCCCGCTTAACATTCTCGAGCAGAACGGTTACGGTTCAAAAAGACGGACTTGTGTTTGATTCGGGGCCGGGATAGTCGAGAACGTTAGAGTGCGACCCGCTTAACATTCTCGAGCCGAACGGTTACGGTTCAAAAAGACGGACTTGTGTTTGATTCGCGGCCGGGATAGCTGAGAACGTTAGAGTGCGACCCACTTAACATTCTCGAGCCGAACGGTTACGGTTCAAAAAGACGGACTTGTGTTTGTTTTGGGGTGGGGATAGCCGAGAACGTAAGAGTGCAACCCACTTAACATTCTCAAACCAAACGGTTACGGTTCAAAAAGACGGACTTGTCTTTGATTTGTGGCCGGGATAGCTGAGAACGTTAGAGTGCGACCCGCTTAACATTCTCGAGCCGAACGGTTACGGTTCAAAAAGACAGACTTGTATTTGATTGGTTGGGGGCCGGGATAGCGGGGAACGTTAGAGTGCGACCCACACAACATTCTGGATAAGAACGGTTACGGTTCAAAAAGACGGACATGTGTTTGATTCGGGGCCGGAATAGCCGAGAGCGTTGGAGTGCAACCCGCTTGACTTCTTGAGCAGAACGGTTACGGTTCAAAACGACGGACTTGTCTTTGATTTGTGGCCGGGATAGCCGAGAACGTTAGAGTGCGACCCGCTTAACATTCTCGAGCCGAACGGTTATGTTTCATAAAGACGGACTATTTTTTGATTCGGGGCCGGGATAGGCGTGAACGTTATAGTGCGACCCGCTTAACCTTCTCTAGCCGAACGTTTACGGTTAAAAAAGACGGACTTGTGTTTGATTCGGGGACGGGATAACCGAGAACGATAGAGTGCAACCCTCTTAACATTCTCGAGCCGAACGGTTATGGTTCAAAAAGACGGACATGTGTTTGATTCGGGGCCGGGATATCCGAGGACGTTAGAGTGCGATCCGCTTAACATTCCTGGGCCGAACAGTTACAGTTCAAAAAGACGGACTTGTGTTTGATTGGGGGCCGGGATAGCGGGGAACGTTAGAGTGCGACCCGCTAAACATCCTGGATCCGAACGGTTACGGTTAAAAAACACGTTTTTGTCTTTAGTTCGGGGCCGGAATAGCCGAGAGCGTTAGAGTTTGACCCGCTTGACTTCTCGAGCAGAACGGTTACGGTTCAAAACGACGGACTTGTCTTTGATTTGTGGCCGGGATAGCCGAGAAGCGCGACCCGCTAAACATCCTGAATCCGAACAGTTATGTTCAAAAAGACGGACTTGTGTTTGATTGGGGGCCGGGATAGCGGGGAGCGTTAGAGTGCGACCCGCTAAACATCCTGGATCCGAACAGTTATGTTCAAAAAGACGGACTTGTGTTTGATTTAGGGCCGGGATAGCGGGAAACGTTAGAGTGCGACCCGCTTAACATTCTCGAGCCGAACAATTACAGTACAAAAAGACGGACTTGTGTTTGATTGGGGGCCGGGATAGCCGAGAAAGTTAGAGTGCAACCCGCTTAACATTCTTGAGCCGAAAAGTTGCTGTTCAAAAAGACGGACATGTCTTTGATTTGTGGCCGGGATAGCCGAGAACGTTAGAGTGCGACTCGCATAACATTCTCGGGCCGAACGGTTACTGTTTAAAAAGACGGACTTGTGTTTGATTGGGGGCCGGGATAGCGGGGAACGTTAGAGTTCGACCCACTAAACATCCTGAATCCGAACAGTTATGTTCAAAAAGACGTTTTTGTCTTTGATTTGTGGCCGGGATAGCCGAGAACGTTAGAGTGCGACTCGCTTGACTTCTTGAGTAGAACGGTTACGGTTCAAAACGACGGACTTGTCTTTGATTTGTGGCCGGGATAGCCGAGAACGTTAGAGTGCGACCCGCTTAACATTCTCGAGCCGAACGGTTATGGTTCATAAAGACGGACTTGTGTTTGATTCGGGGCCGTAATAGTCGAGAGCGTTAGAGTGCGACTCGCTTAACATTCTCGAGCAGAACGGTTACGGTTCAAAAACACGAACTTGTCTTTGATTTGTGGCCGGAATAGCCGAGAACGTTAGAGTGCGACTCGCTTAACATTTTCGAGCAGAACGGTTACGGTTCAAAAACACGGACTTGTCTTTGATTTGTGGCCGGGATAGCCAAGAACGTTAGAGTGCGACCCGCTTAACATTCTCGAGCCGAACAGTTACAGTTCAAAAAGACGGACTTGTGTTGATTGGGGGCCGGGATAGCCGATAAAGTTAGAGTGCAACCCGCTTAACATTTTCGAGCCGAACGGTTGCGGTTCAAAAAGACGGACATGTGTTTGATTCAGCGCCGGGATATCCAAGGACGTTAGGGCGCGACCCACTTAACATTCTCGAGCGGAACGGTTACAGTTCAAAAAGACTGACTTGTGTTTGATTGGGGGCCGGGATAGCGGGGAACGTTAGAGTGCGACCCGTTAAACATCCTGGATCCGAACAGTTATGTTCAAAAAGACGTTTTTGTCTTTGATTTGTGGCCGGGATAGCCGAGAACGTTAGAGTTCGACTCGCTTAACATTCTTGGGCCGAACGGTTACTGTTCAAAAAGACGGACTTGCGTTTGATTGGTGGCCGGGATAGCGGGGAACGTTAGAGTGCGACCCGCTAAACATCCTGGATCCGAACGGTTACGGTTCAAAAACACGGACTTGTCTTTAGTTCGGGGCCGGAATAGCCGAGAACGTTAGAGTGCGACCCGCTTAACATTCTCGAGCCAAACGGTTCCGGTTCAAATTGACGGACTTGTGTAATTGGTTGGGGGCCGGGATAGCGGTGAGCGTTAAAGTGCGACCCGCTAAACATTCTGGATAAGAACGGTTACTGTTCAAAAAGACGAACTTGTGTTTGATTCGGGGCCGGAATAGCCGAGAGCGTTAGAGGTCGACCCGCTTGACTTCTCGAGCAGAACGGTTACGGTTCAAAACGACGGACTTGTCTTTGATTTGTGGCCGGGATAGCCGAGAAGCGCGACCGCTAAACATCCTGGATCCGAGCAGTTATGTTCAAAAAGACAGACTTGTGTTTAATTAGGGGCCGGGATAGCCGAGAACGCTAGAGTGCAACCCGCTTAACATTCTCGAACCGAACGGTTGCGGTTCAAAAAGACGGACATGTGTTTGATTCGGGGCCGGGATATCCGAGGACGTTAGAGCGTGACCCACTTAACATTCTCGAGCCGAACGGTTACAGTTCAAAAAGACTGACTTGTGTTTGATTGGGGGCCGGGATAGCCGAAAACGTTAGAATGCGACATGCTTAACATTCTTGAGCCGAACGGTAACGGTTCAAAAAGACGGACTTTTGTTTGATTCGGGGCCGGGATAGCCGACAACGTTAGAGTGCGATCCGCTAAACTACCTCGAGCAGAACGGTTGCTATTCAACCAGACAGACTTGTGTTAGATTCGGTGTCCGGGATAGCCGAGAACGTTAGAGTGCGACCCGCTTAACATTTTTGTGCCGAACGGTTACGGTTCAAAAAGACGGACTTGCGTTTGTATCGGGGCTGGGATAACCGAGAACGTTAGAGTGCGGCCCGCTTAACATTCTCGAGCCGAACGGTTACGGTTCAAAAAGACGAACTTGTGTTTGATTCGGGGCCGGAATAGCCGAGAGCGTTAGAGGTCGACCCGCTTGACTTCTCGAGCAGAACGGTTACGGTTCAAAACGACGGACTTGTCTTTGATTTGTGGCCGGGATAGCCGAGAAGCGCGACCGCTAAACATCCTGGATCCGAGCAGTTATGTTCAAAAAGACAGACTTGTGTTTAATTAGGGGCCGGGATAGCCGAGAACGCTAGAGTGCAACCCGCTTAACATTCTCGAACCGAACGGTTGCGGTTCAAAAAGACGGACATGTGTTTGATTCGGGGCCGGGATATCCGAGGACGTTAGAGGTCGACCCGCTTGACTTCTCGAGCAGAACGGTTACGGTTCAAAACGACGGACTTGTCTTTGATTTGTGGCCGGGATAGCTGAGAACGTTAGAGTGCGACCCGCTTAACATTCTCGAGCCGAACGGTTACGGTTCAAAAAGACAGACTTGTATTTGATTGGTTGGGGGCCGGGATAGCGGGGAACGTTAGAGTGCGACCCACACAACATTCTGGATAAGAACGGTTACGGTTCAAAAAGACGGACATGTGTTTGATTCGGGGCCGGAATAGCCGAGAGCGTTGGAGTGCAACCCGCTTGACTTCTTGAGCAGAACGGTTACGGTTCAAAACGACGGACTTGTCTTTGATTTGTGGCCGGGATAGCCGAGAACGTTAGAGTGCGACCCGCTTAACATTCTCGAGCCGAACGGTTATGTTTCATAAAGACGGACTATTTTTTGATTCGGGGCCGGGATAGGCGTGAACGTTATAGTGCGACCCGCTTAACCTTCTCTAGCCGAACGTTTACGGTTAAAAAAGACGGACTTGTGTTTGATTCGGGGACGGGATAACCGAGAACGATAGAGTGCAACCCTCTTAACATTCTCGAGCCGAACGGTTATGGTTCAAAAAGACGGACATGTGTTTGATTCGGGGCCGGGATATCCGAGGACGTTAGAGTGCGATCCGCTTAACATTCCTGGGCCGAACGGTTACAGTTCAAAAAGACGGACTTGTGTTTGATTGGGGGCCGGGATAGCGGGGAACGTTAGAGTGCGACCCGCTAAACATCCTGGATCCGAACGGTTACGGTTAAAAAACACGTTTTTGTCTTTAGTTCGGGGCCGGAATAGCCGAGAACGTTAGAGTACGACCCGCTTAACATTCTCGAGCCAGACGGTTCCGGTTCAAATAGAAAGACTTGTCTTTGATTTGTGGCCAGGATAGCCGAGAACGTTAGAGTGCGACCTGCTTAACATTCTCGAGCCGAACAGTTACAGTTCAAAAAGACGGACTTGTGTTTGATTTGTGGCCGGGATAGCCGATAAAGTTAGAGTGCAACCCGTTTAACATTCTCGAGCCGAACGGTTACGGTTCAAAACGACTGACTTGTGTAATTGGTTGGGGGCCGGGATAGCGGGGAACGTTAAAGTGCGACCCGCTAAACATTCTGGATAAGAACGGTTACGGTTCAAAAAGACGAACTTGTGTTTGATTCGGGGCCGGAATAGCCGAGAGCGTTAGAGTTTGACCCGCTTGACTTCTCGAGCAGAACGGTTACGGTTCAAAACGACGGACTTGTCTTTGATTTGTGGCCGGGATAGCCGAGAAGCGCGACCCGCTAAACATCCTGAATCCGAACAGTTATGTTCAAAAAGACGGACTTGTGTTTGATTGGGGGCCGGGATAGCGGGGAGCGTTAGAGTGCGACCCGCTAAACATCCTGGATCCGAACAGTTATGTTCAAAAAGACGGACTTGTGTTTGATTTAGGGCCGGGATAGCGGGAAACGTTAGAGTGCGACCCGCTTAACATTCTCGAGCCGAACAATTACAGTACAAAAAGACGGACTTGTGTTTGATTGGGGGCCGGGATAGCCGAGAAAGTTAGAGTGCAACCCGCTTAACATTCTTGAGCCGAAAAGTTGCTGTTCAAAAAGACGGACATGTCTTTGATTTGTGGCCGGGATAGCCGAGAACGTTAGAGTGCGACTCGCTTAACATTCTCGGGCCGAACGGTTACTGTTTAAAAAGACGGACTTGTGTTTGATTGGGGGCCGGGATAGCGGGGAACGTTAGAGTTCGACCCACTAAACATCCTGAATCCGAACAGTTATGTTCAAAAAGACGTTTTTGTCTTTGATTTGTGGCCGGGATAGCCGAGAACGTTAGAGTGCGACTCGCTTGACTTCTTGAGTAGAACGGGTACGGTTCAAAACGACGGACTTGTCTTTGATTTGTGGCCGGGATAGCCGAGAACGTTAGAGTGCGACCCGCTTAACATTCTCGAGCCGAACGGTTATGGTTCATAAAGACGGACTTGTGTTTGATTCGGGGCCGTAATAGTCGAGAGCGTTAGAGTGCGACTCGCTTAACATTCTCAAGCAGAACGGTTACGGTTCAAAAACACGAACTTGTCTTTGATTTGTGGCCGGAATAGCCGAGAACGTTAGAGTGCGACTCGCTTAACATTTTCGAGCAGAACGGTTACGGTTCAAAAACACGGACTTGTCTTTGATTTGTGGCCGGGATAGCCAAGAACGTTAGAGTGCGACCCGCTTAACATTCTCGAGCCGAACAGTTACAGTTCAAAAAGACGGACTTGTGTTGATTGGGGGCCGGGATAGCCGATAAAGTTAGAGTGCAACCCGCTTAACATTTTCGAGCCGAACGGTTGCGGTTCAAAAAGACGGACATGTGTTTGATTCAGCGCCGGGATATCCAAGGACGTTAGGGCGCGACCCACTTAACATTCTCGAGCGGAACGGTTACAGTTCAAAAAGACTGACTTGTGTTTGATTGGGGGCCGGGATAGCGGGGAACGTTAGAGTGCGACCCGTTAAACATCCTGGATCCGAACAGTTATGTTCAAAAAGACGTTTTTGTCTTTGATTTGTGGCCGGGATAGCCGAGAACGTTAGAGTTCGACTCGCTTAACATTCTTGGGCCGAACGGTTACTGTTCAAAAAGACGGACTTGCGTTTGATTGGTGGCCGGGATAGCGGGGAACGTTAGAGTGCGACCCGCTAAACATCCTGGATCCGAACGGTTACGGTTCAAAAACACGGACTTGTCTTTAGTTCGGGGCCGGAATAGCCGAGAACGTTAGAGTGCGACCCGCTTAACATTCTCGAGCCAAACGGTTCCGGTTCAAATTGACGGACTTGTGTTTGATTCAGGGCCGGGATAGCCGTGAACGATAGACTGCGACCTGCTTAACATTCTCGAGCCGAACAGTTACAGTTCAATACGACTGACTTGTGTAATTGGTTGGGGGCCGGGATAGCGGTGAGCGTTAAAGTGCGACCCGCTAAACATTCTGGATAAGAACGGTTACTGTTCAAAAAGACGAACTTGTGTTTGATTCGGGGCCGGAATAGCCGAGAGCGTTAGAGGTCGACCCGCTTGACTTCTCGAGCAGAACGGTTACGGTTCAAAACGACGGACTTGTCTTTGATTTGTGGCCGGGATAGCCGAGAAGCGCGACCGCTAAACATCCTGGATCCGAGCAGTTATGTTCAAAAAGACAGACTTGTGTTTAATTAGGGGCCGGGATAGCCGAGAACGCTAGAGTGCAACCCGCTTAACATTCTCGAACCGAACGGTTGCGGTTCAAAAAGACGGACATGTGTTTGATTCGGGGCCGGGATATCCGAGGACGTTAGAGCGTGACCCACTTAACATTCTCGAGCCGAACGGTTACAGTTCAAAAAGACTGACTTGTGTTTGATTGGGGGCCGGGATAGCGGGGAACGTTAGAGTGCGACCCGCTTAACATTCTCGAGCCGAACAATTACAGTACAAAAAGACGGACTTGTGTTTGATTGGGGGCCGGGATAGCCGAGAAAGTTAGAGTGCAACCCGCTTAACATTCTTGAGCCGAAAAGTTGCTGTTCAAAAAGACGGACATGTCTTTGATTTGTGGCCGGGATAGCCGAGAACGTTAGAGTGCGACTCGCTTAACATTCTCGGGCCGAACGGTTACTGTTTAAAAAGACGGACTTGTGTTTGATTGGGGGCCGGGATAGCGGGGAACGTTAGAGTTCGACCCACTAAACATCCTGAATCCGAACAGTTATGTTCAAAAAGACGTTTTTGTCTTTGATTTGTGGCCGGGATAGCCGAGAACGTTAGAGTGCGACTCGCTTGACTTCTTGAGTAGAACGGTTACGGTTCAAAACGACGGACTTGTCTTTGATTTGTGGCCGGGATAGCCGAGAACGTTAGAGTGCGACCCGCTTAACATTCTCGAGCCGAACGGTTATGGTTCATAAAGACGGACTTGTGTTTGATTCGGGGCCGTAATAGTCGAGAGCGTTAGAGTGCGACTCGCTTAACATTCTCGAGCAGAACGGTTACGGTTCAAAAACACGAACTTGTCTTTGATTTGTGGCCGGAATAGCCGAGAACGTTAGAGTGCGACTCGCTTAACATTTTCGATTAGAACGGTTACGGTTCAAAAACACGGACTTGTCTTTGATTTGTGGCCGGGATAGCCAAGAACGTTAGAGTGCGACCCGCTTAACATTCTCGAGCCGAACAGTTACAGTTCAAAAAGACGGACTTGTGTTGATTGGGGGCCGGGATAGCCGATAAAGTTAGAGTGCAACCCGCTTAACATTTTCGAGCCGAACGGTTGCGGTTCAAAAAGACGGACATGTGTTTGATTCAGCGCCGGGATATCCAAGGACGTTAGGGCGCGACCCACTTAACATTCTCGAGCGGAACGGTTACAGTTCAAAAAGACTGACTTGTGTTTGATTGGGGGCCGGGATAGCGGGGAACGTTAGAGTGCGACCCGTTAAACATCCTGGATCCGAACAGTTATGTTCAAAAAGACGTTTTTGTCTTTGATTTGTGGCCGGGATAGCCGAGAACGTTAGAGTTCGACTCGCTTAACATTCTTGGGCCGAACGGTTACTGTTCAAAAAGACGGACTTGCGTTTGATTGGTGGCCGGGATAGCGGGGAACGTTAGAGTGCGACCCGCTAAACATCCTGGATCCGAACGGTTACGGTTCAAAAACACGGACTTGTCTTTAGTTCGGGGCCGGAATAGCCGAGAACGTTAGAGTGCGACCCGCTTAACATTCTCGAGCCAAACGGTTCCGGTTCAAATTGACGGACTTGTGTTTGATTCAGGGCCGGGATAGCCGTGAACGATAGACTGCGACCTGCTTAACATTCTCAAGCCGAACAGTTACAGTTCAATACGACTGACTTGTGTAATTGGTTGGGGGCCGGGATAGCGGTGAGCGTTAAAGTGCGACCCGCTAAACATTCTGGATAAGAACGGTTACTGTTCAAAAAGACGAACTTGTGTTTGATTCGGGGCCGGAATAGCCGAGAGTGTTAGAGGTCGACCCGCTTGACTTCTCGAGCAGAACGGTTACGGTTCAAAACGACGGACTTGTCTTTGATTTGTGGCCGGGATAGCCGAGAAGCGCGACCGCTAAACATCCTGGATCCGAGCAGTTATGTTCAAAAAGACAGACTTGTGTTTAATTAGGGGCCGGGATAGCCGAGAACGCTAGAGTGCAACCCGCTTAACATTCTCGAACCGAACGGTTGCGGTTCAAAAAGACGGACATGTGTTTGATTCGGGGCCGGGATATCCGAGGACGTTAGAGCGTGACCCACTTAACATTCTCGAGCCGAACGGTTACAGTTCAAAAAGACTGACTTGTGTTTGATTGGGGGCCGGGATAGCGGGGAACGTTAGAGTGCGACCCGCTTAACATTCTCGAGCCGAACAATTACAGTACAAAAAGACGGACATGTCTTTGATTTGTGGCCGGAATAGCCGAGAACGTTAGAGTGCGACTCGCTTAACATTCTCGAGCAAAACGGTTCCGGTTCAAATAGACGGACTTGTCTTTGATTTGTGGCCGGGATAGCCGAGAACGTTTGAGTGCGACCCGCTTAACATTCTCGAGCCGAACGGTATCGGTTCAAAAGGACGGGCTTCTGTTTGATTCGGGGCCGGGATAGCCGAGAACGTTACAGTGCGACCCGCTTAACAAATCTCGAGCCGAACGGTTATGATTCAAAAAGACGAACTTGTGTTTGATTTGGGGCCGAGATAGCCGAGATCGTTAGAGTGCGACCCGCTTAACATTCTCGAGCCGAACGGTTACAGTTCAAAAAAACCGGACTTGTGTTTGATTGGGGGCCGGGATAGCCGAGAACGTTAGAGTGCGATCCGCTAAACTATCTCGAGCAGAACGGTTGCTATTCAACCAGACAGACTTGTGTTAGATTCGGTGTCCGGGATAGCCGAGAACGTTAGAGTGCGACCAGCTTAACATTTTCTTGCCGAACGGTTACGGTTCAAAAAGACGGACTTGCGTTTGTATCGGGGCTGGGATAACCGAGAACGTTAGAGTGCGGCCCGCTTAACATTCTCGAGCCGAACGGTTACGGTTCAAAAAGACGGACTTGTCTTAGATTCGGATCCGGGATACCTGAGAACGTTAGAGTGCGGCCCGCTTAACATTCTCGAGCAGAACGGTTACGGTTCAAAAAGACGGACTTGTGTTTGATTCGGGGCCGGGATAGTCGAGAACGTTAGAGTGCGACCCGCTTAACATTCTCGAGCCGAACGGTTACGGTTCAAAAAGACGGACTTGTGTTTGATTCGCGGCCGGAATAGCTGAGAACGTTAGAGTGCGACCCACTTAACATTCTCGAGCCGAACGGTTACGGTTCAAAAAGACGGACTTGTGTTTGTTTTGGGGCGGGGATAGCCGAGAACGTAAGAGTGCAACCCGCTTAACATTCTCAAACCAAACGGTTACGGTTCAAAAAGACGGACTTTTCTTAGATTCGGATCCGGGATACCTGAGAACGTTAGAGTGCGATCCGCTTAACATTCTCGAGCAGAACGGTTACGGTTCAAAAGGACGGACTTGTGTTAGATTCGGGGCCGGGATATCCGAGAACGATAGAGTGCGACCTGCTTAACATTCTCGAGCCGAACGGATACAGTTTAAAAAGACGGACTTGCGTTTGATTCGGAGCCAGGATAGCCATGAACGTTAGAGTGCGACCAGCTTTACATTCTCGTGCCGAACGGTTACGGTTCAAAAAGACGGACTTGCGTTTGATTCAGGGCCGGGATAACCGAGAACGTTAGAGTGCGGCCCGCTTCACATTCTCGAGCCGATCGGTTACGGATCAAAAAGACGGACTTGTGTTTGATTGGGGGCCGGGATAGAGGAGAACGTTAGAGTGCGACCCGCTAAACATTCTGGATAAGAACGGTTACGGTTCAAAAAGACGGACATGTGTTTGATTCGGGGCCGGAATAGCCGAGAGCGTTAAAGTGCGACCCGCTTGACTTCTTGAGCAGAACGGTTACGGTTCAAAACGACGGACTTGTCTTTGATTTGTGGCCGGGATAGCCGAGAACGTTAGAGTGCGACCCGCTTAACATTCTCGAGCCGAACGGTATCGGTTCAAAAGGACGGGCTTGTGTTTGATTCGGGGCCGGGATAGCCGAGAACGTTATAGTGCGACCCGCTTAACCTTCTCTAGCCGAACGGTTACGGTTAAAAAAGACGGACTCGTGTTTGATTCAGGGACGGGATAGCCGAGATCGTTAGAGTGCGACTCGCTAAACATCCTGGATCCGTACAGTTATGTTCAAAAAGACGTTTTTGTCTTTGATTTGTGGACGGGATAGGCGAGAACGTTAGAGTGCGACTCGCTTAACATTCTCGGGCCGAACGGTTACTGTTCAAAAAGACGGACTTGTGTTTGATTTGGGGCGGGGATAGCCGAAAGTGTTACAGTGCGACCCGCCTAACAATCTCGAGCCGAACGATTTCGGTTCAAAAGGACGGACCCCCAACTATCCACACCTTAATCCTTCCTAACTCTATTTACAACATCTATTTACAACTGGTTCTTACATCTATATTAATATATTTATTATAACTACTTTTGAACATCTATGTACAATTATTTCCAACAGTTAGTTAACACACCTATTTCCAAAATCTGTATTTACAAGTGAAGCCATTCACAATTTCGATTTCTCATCTATTTAATTTACCTAATAAAATTGTTAAAATATCCGACTGTAACAATGTGTTTGATTCGGGGCCGGGATATCCCAGGACGTTAGAGCGCGACCCACTTAACATTCTCGAGCCGAATGGTTACAGTTCAAAAAGACTGGCTTGTGTTTGATTGGGGGCCGGGATAGCGGGGAGCGTTAGAGTGCGACCCGCTAAACATCCTGGATCTGAACAGTTATGTTCAAAAAGACGTTTTTGTCTTTGATTTGTGGCCGGGATAGCGGGGAACGTTAGAGTGCGACCCGCTAAACATTCTGGATAAGAACGGTTACGGTTCAAAAAGACGGACATGTGTTTAATTCGGGGCCGGAATAGCCGAGAGCGTTAGAGTGCGACCCGCTTGACTTCTTGAGCAGAACGGTTACGGTTCAAAACGACGGACTTGTCTTTGATTTGTGGCCGGGATAGCCGAGAACGTTAGAGTGCGACCCGCTTAACATTTTCGAGCCGAACGGTTATGGTTCATAAAGACGGACTTGTTTTTGATTCGGGGCCGGGATAGCCGTGAACGTTATAGTGCGACCCGCTTAACCTTCTCTAGCCGAACGGTTACGGTTAAAAAAGACGGACTTGTGTTTGATTCGGGGACGGGATAGCAGAGAACGATAGAGTGCGACCTGCTAAACATTCTCGAGCCGAACGGGTGCGGTTCAAAAAGACGGACATGTGTTTGATTCGGGGCCGGAATATCCGAGGACGTTAGAGTGCGATCCGCTATACTATCTCGAGCAGAACGGTTGTTATTCAACCAGACAGACTTGTGTTAGATTCGGTGTCCGGGATAGCCGAGAACGTTAGAGTGCGACCCGCTTAACATTTTTGTGCCGAACGGTTACGGTTCAAAAGGACGGGCTTGTGTTTGATTCGGGGCCGGGATAGCCGAGAACGTTACAGTGCGACCCGCTTAACAATCTCGAGCCGAACGGTTATGATTCAAAAAGACGAACTTGTGTTTGATTTGGGGCCGAGATAGCCGAGATCGTTAGAGTGCGACCCGCTTAACATTTTTGTGCCGAACGGTTACGGTTCAAAAAGACGGACTTGCGTTTGTATCGGGGCTGGGATAACCGAGAACGTTAGAGTGCGGCCCGCTTAACATTCTCGAGCCGAACGGTTACGGTTCAAAAAGACGGACTTATCTTAGATTCGGATCCGGGATACCTGAGAACGTTAGAGTGCGGCCCGCTTAACATTCTCGAGCCGAACGGTTACGGTTCAAAAAGACGGACTTGTGTTTGATTCGGGGCCGGGATAGCTGAGAACGTTAGAGTGCGACCCACTTAACATTCTCGGGCCGAACGGTTACGGATTAAAAAAGACGGACTTGTGTTTGTTTTGGGGCGGGGATAGCCGAGAACGTAAGAGTGCAACCCGCTTAACATTCTCAAACCAAACGGTTACGGTTCAAAAAGACGGACTTTTCTTAGATTCGGATCCGGGATACCTGAGAACGTTAGAGTGCGATCCGCTTAACATTCTCGAGCAGAACGGTTACGGTTCAAAAGGACGGACTTGTGTTTGATTCGCGGCCGGGATAGCTGAGAACGTTAGAGTGCGACCCACTTAACATTCTCGAGCCGAACGGTTACGGTTCAAAAAGACGGACTTGTTTTTGTATTGGGGCCGGGATATCCGAGAACGATAGAGTGCGACCTGCTTAACATTCTCGAGCCGAACGGATACAGTTTAAAAAGACGGACTTGCGTTTGATTCGGAGCCAGGATAGCCATGAACGTTAGAGTGCGACCAGCTTTACATTCTCGTGCCGAACGGTTACGGTTCAAAAAGACGGACTTGCGTTTGATTCAGGGCCGGGATAACCGAGAACGTTAGAGTGCGGCCCGCTTAACATTCTCGAGCCGATCGGTTACGGATCAAAAAGACGGACTTGTGTTTGATTCGGGGACGGGATAGCCGAGAACGATAGAGTGCGACCTGCTAAACATTCTCGAGCCGAACGGGTGCGGTTCAAAAAGACGGACATGTGTTTGATTCGGGGCCGGGATATCTGAGGACGTTAGAGTGCGACCCGCTTAACCTTCTCTAGCCGAACGGTTACGGTTCAAAAAGACGGACTTGTGTTTGATTGAAGGCCGGGATAGCCGAGAACGTTAGAATGCGACATGCTTAACATTCTCGAGCCGAACGGTAACGGTTCAAAAAGACGGACTTGTGTTTGATTCGGGGCCGGGATAGCCGACAACGTTAGAAAGCGATCCGCTATACTATCTCGAGCAGAACGGTTGTTATTCAACCAGACAGACTTGTGTTAGATTCGGTGTCCGGGATAGCCGAGAACGTTAGAGTGCGACCCGCTTAACATTTTTGTGCCGAACGGTTACGGTTCAAAAGGACGGGCTTGTGTTTGATTCGGGGCCGGGATAGCCGAGAACGTTACAGTGCGACCCGCTTAACAATCTCGAGCCGAACGGTTATGATTCAAAAAGACGAACTTGTGTTTGATTTGGGGCCGAGATAGCCGAGATCGTTAGAGTGCGACCCGCTTAACATTCTCGAGCCGAACGGTTACAGTTCAAAAAGACGGACTTGTGTTTGATTGGGGGCCGGGATAGCCGAAAACGTTAGAATGCGACATGCTTAACATTCTCGAGCCGAACGGTAACGGTTCAAAAAGACGGACTTGTGTTTGATTCGGGGCCGGGATAGCCGACAACGTTAGAGTGCGATCCGCTAAACTATCTCGAGCAGATCGGTTGCTATTCAACCAGACAGACTTGTGTTAGATTCGGTGTCCGGGATAGCCGAGAACGTTAGAGTGCGACCCGCTTAACATTTTTGTGCCGAACGGTTACGGTTCAAAAAGACGGACTTGCGTTTGTATCGGGGCTGGGATAACCGAGAACGTTAGAGTGCGGCCCGCTTAACATTCTCGAGCCGAACGGTTACGGTTCAAAAAGACGGACTTATCTTAGATTCGGATCCGGGATACCTGAGAACGTTAGAGTGCGGCCCGCTTAACATTCTCGAGCCGAACGGATACGGTTCAAAAAGACGGACTTGTGTTTGATTCGCGGCCGGGATAGCTGAGAACGTTAGAGTGCGACCCACTTAACATTCTCGGGCCGAACGGTTACGGATTAAAAAAGACGGACTTGTGTTTGTTTTGGGGCGGGGATAGCCGAGAACGTAAGAGTGCAACCCGCTTAACATTCTCAAACCAAACGGTTACGGTTCAAAAAGACGGACTTTTCTTAGATTCGGATCCGGGATACCTGAGAACGTTAGAGTGCGATCCGCTTAACATTCTCGAGCAGAACGGTTACGGTTCAAAAGGACGGACTTGTGTTTGATTCGCGGCCGGGATAGCTGAGAACGTTAGAGTGCGACCCACTTAACATTCTCGAGCCGAACGGTTACGGTTCAAAAAGACGGACTTGTTTTTGTATTGGGGCCGGGATATCCGAGAACGATAGAGTGCGACCTGCTTAACATTCTCGAGCCGAACGGATACAGTTTAAAAAGACGGACTTGCGTTTGATTCGGAGCCAGGATAGCCAAGAACGTTAGAGTGCGACCAGCTTTACATTCTCGTGCCGAACGGTTACGGTTCAAAAAGACGGACTTGCGTTTGATTCAGGGCCGGGATAACCGAGAACGTTAGAGTGCGGCCCGCTTAACATTCTCGAGCCGATCGGTTACGGATCAAAAAGACGGACTTGTGTTTGATTCGGGGACGGGATAGCCGAGAACGATAGAGTGCGACCTGCTAAACATTCTCGAGCCGAACGGGTGCGGTTCAAAAAGACGGACATGTGTTTGATTCGGGGCCGGGATATCTGAGGACGTTAGAGTGCGACCCGCTTAACCTTCTCTAGCCGAACGGTTACGGTTCAAAAAGACGGACTTGTGTTTGATTGAAGGCCGGGATAGCCGAGAACGTTAGAATGCGACATGCTTAACATTCTCGAGCCGAACGGTAACGGTTCAAAAAGACGGACTTGTGTTTGATTCGGGGCCGGGATAGCCGACAACGTTAGAAAGCGATCCGCTATACTATCTCGAGCAGAACGGTTGTTATTCAACCAGACAGACTTGTGTTAGATTCGGTGTCCGGGATAGCCGAGAACGTTAGAGTGCGACCCGCTTAACATTTTTGTGCCGAACGGTTACGGTTCAAAAGGACGGGCTTGTGTTTGATTCGGGGCCGGGATAGCCGAGAACGTTACAGTGCGACCCGCTTAACAATCTCGAGCCGAACGGTTATGATTCAAAAAGACGAACTTGTGTTTGATTTGGGGCCGAGATAGCCGAGATCGTTAGAGTTCGACCCGCTTAACATTCTCGAGCCGAACGGTTACAGTTCAAAAAGACGGACTTGTGTTTGATTGGGGGCCGGGATAGCCGAAAACGTTAGAATGCGACATGCTTAACATTCTCGAGCCGAACGGTAACGGTTCAAAAAGACGGACTTGTGTTTGATTCGGGGCCGGGATAGCCGACAACGTTAGAGTGCGATCCGCTAAACTATCTCGAGCAGATCGGTTGCTATTCAACCAGACAGACTTGTGTTAGATTCGGTGTCCGGGATAGCCGAGAACGATAGAGTGCGACCCGCTTAACATTTTTGTGCCGAACGGTTACGGTTCAAAAAGACGGACTTGCGTTTGTATCGGGGCTGGGATAACCGAGAACGTTAGAGTGCGGCCCGCTTAACATTCTCGAGCCGAACGGTTACGGTTCAAAAAGACGGACTTATCTTAGATTCGGATCCGGGATACCTGAGAACGTTAGAGTGCGGCCCGCTTAACATTCTCGAGCCGAACGGTTACGGTTCAAAAAGACGGACTTGTGTTTGATTCGCGGCCGGGATAGCTGAGAACGTTAGAGTGCGACCCACTTAACATTCTCGGGCCGAACGGTTACGGATTAAAAAAGACGGACTTGTGTTTGTTTTGGGGCGGGGATAGCCGAGAACGTAAGAGTGCAACCCGCTTAACATTCTCAAACCGAACGGTTACGGTTCAAAAAGACGGACTTTTCTTAGATTCGGATCCGGGATACCTGAGAACGTTAGAGTGCGATCCGCTTAACATTCTCGAGCAGAACGGTTACGGTTCAAAAGGACGGACTTGTGTTTGATTCGCGGCCGGGATAGCTGAGAACGTTAGAGTGCGACCCACTTAACATTCTCGAGCCGAACGGTTACGGTTCAAAAAGACGGACTTGTTTTTGTATTGGGGCCGGGATATCCGAGAACGATAGAGTGCGACCTGCTTAACATTCTCGAGCCGAACGGATACAGTTTAAAAAGACGGACTTGCGTTTGATTCAGGGCCGGGATAACCGAGAACGTTAGAGTGCGGCCCGCTTAACATTCTCGAGCCGATCGGTTACGGATCAAAAAGACGGACTTGTGTTTGATTGGGGGCCGGGATAGAGGAGAACGTTAGAGTGCGACCTGCTAAACATTCTGGATAAGAACGGTTACGGTTCAAAAAGGCGGACATGTGTTTGATTCGGGGCCGGAATAGCCGAGAGCGTTATAGTGCGACCCGCTTAACCTTCTCTAGCCGAACGGTTACGGTTAAAAAAGACGGACTTGTGTTTGATTCAGGGACGGGATAGCCGAGAACGATAGAGTGCGACCTGCTAAACATTCTCGAGCCGAACGGGTGCGGTTCAAAAAGACGGACATGTGTTTGATTCGGGGCCGGGATATCCGAGGACGTTAGAGTGCGATCCGCTTAACATTCTCGGGCCGAACGGTTACTGTTCAAAAAGACGGACTTGTGTTTGATTGGAGGCCGGGATAGCGGGGAACGTTAGAGTGCGACCCGCTAAACATGCTGGATCCGAACGGTTACGGTTCAAAAAGACGGACCCCCAACTATCCACACCTTAATCCTTCCTAACTCTATTTACAACATCTATTACAACTGGTTCTTACATCTACATTAATATATTTATTATAACTACTTTTGAACATCTATGTACAATTATTTCCAACAGTTAGTTAACACACCTATTTCCAAAATCTGTATTTACAAGTGAAGCCATTCACAATTTCGATTTCTCATCTATTTAATTTACCTAATAAAATTGTTAAAATTTCCGACTGTAACAATGTGTTTGATTCGGGGCCGGGATATCCGAGGACGTTAGAGCGCGACCCACTTAACATTCTCGAGCCGAATGGTTACAGTTCAAAAAGACTGGCTTGTGTTTGATCGGGGGCCGGGATAGCGGGGAGCGTTAGAGTGCGACCCGCTAAACATCCTGGATCCGAACAGTTGCTGTTCAAAAAGACGTTTTTGTCTTTGATTTGTGGCCGGGATAGCCGAGAACGTTAGAGTGCGACTCGCTTAACATTCTCGGGCCGAACGGTTACTGTTCAAAAAGACGGACTTGTGTTTGATTGGGGGCCGGGATAGCGTTGAACGTTAGAGTGCGACCTGCTTAACATTCTCGAGCCGAACGGATACAGTTTAAAAAGACGGACTTGCGTTTGATTCGGAGCCAGGATAGCCAAGAACTTTAGAGTGCGACCAGCTTTACATTCTCGTGCCGAACGGTTACGGTTCAAAAAGACGGACTTGCGTTTGATTCAGGGCCGGGATAACCGAGAACGTTAGAGTGCGGCCCAAAATATATTTTAACAGTTTAACAATTCTAATAATACTGAATGTACAATTAATAGAAAGTATGTTCAAAACATATGGCCTATGCTAAACAAATCTTTCTCTTCTTAATTTGCGAATATTAAGTATTTTTCTCACATCCTCCCACCTAAGTCAGCAAGCGTTTTCACTTTTACTGACTTACACCAAACTCGAACTAAGGCTTCAAGAGATGAAGCGATTCGGTATCTTCACTGCTCGTCTACTTCGAGTAGTCCTAAAAATCTCGACCAAGTCTTCTTTCTGGGTAGGCTCGGCAGATGACTCCGGTTCCGCCGTTTTGCTAGACCCGTTTGTTAAAAACTCATTGTCTCCAGATTTCACTTCTAAAGGAAACAATCCTTTCGCCGGTCGTAATAGCTGACCCTACGCTGTTGACAGCCTGAACAATCTGGCCTCTCCATCTCTACCTGTCAAAACCTCTTCGACCATGGCTAATGGCCAATCTGTTCGCCTCTTGTCATCACCGCGTACAAGTACTATATCTCCAACTGAGATAGGTTCTCCTTTTCTCCCTTTATATGGACGAGTCAGCAGGCCTAGGTATTCAAGGCGAAATCTCCTTCTCAACTGTTTGCTCAGGGCTCGTCTATATCTTTCTTTTCTGTTCAAAGCGTCGGCCCCAACAGCATCACAATCAGGAACTCCGTTATCTCGCAAACCATGTAAAAACATAGCTGGAGTTAAAGGTACGAGATCTTTGGGACTTTCTGAGATGTAAGTCAATGGTCTGGCATTCAAAACTGCTTCACAATCACACATAACCGTGCTCAGTTCTCAGAAGACATTCCTTATCACTGCCTACCCGCCGACTTCCCTATGGAGCCCTACATTTATACAGGCGAGGATGCAGCAAAGGAGTTCATGAAACATATAAAGTCTGTAGCTGAAAAAGTTTCAAAGGTGTACACGACGAAACAACCTATGCTTTCCCTTACACCATCTGAACTAGCAGAATTTTCAAAATCTCAGCATTGCTACCTTTGCTCCAAACCTTTCGTTTCCTCCGACAGAAAAGTGGCGGACCATGACCACATCACTGGTCTTTATCGTGGAGCAGCTCATTCACAATGTAACATTCTTTACCGTACTCCTCGATTTCTCCCCATCTTTCTCCACAATCTGAGCGGTTACGACTCTCATTTCATAGTTCGAGAGTTGGGCTATGATAAAGGTCGTATTAACGTCATACCCAACCTGTACCACTACAACCCATAAAGGGTCTTGGGTGCAGTACTATGTAAGGAAGAGTACTGTTTCTTGGTCAGCGGTCGTGCAAGGAGGTGATTTGAACGTCATACCCAACAGTGAGGAAAAATATATTTCTTTTAGTAAACAGGTTGGGCCGCTAACGTTTAGATTCGTAGATACTTTTAGGTTCATGGCATCAAGCTTAGATAAATTATCGAAAAACCTGCCACGACATAAGTTCGTCGACACGGCTAAATTCTTCCCTGCCGACAAGATGGATTTAGTTATACGTAAAGGAGTGTATCCCTACGATTATACAGATTCATTTGAGAAACTAAAGGAAACCGTTTTACCACCTAAGGAGGCATTCTATAGTACCCTCAATGAATGCGACATCTCAGATGAAGACTACCATCATGCCCAGTCAGTCTGGAAAGCATTTGAAGTTAGAACCCTAGGCGAGTACAGTGAGCTATACCTTAAAGTAGATGTTATGCTCCTATGTGACATATTTGAAAATTTCAGAGATGTTTGTATGGGAGCATATTCTTTAGACCCTGCTTGGTACTTCACGGCTCCTGGCCTGGCATGGGATGCCATGCTCAAGTATACTGGTATACATCTTGATCTCTTGACTGATTATGATCAGTTACTTATGATCGAACGCGGAATCTGGGGAGGAATATGTCAATGTAGTCAACGTTATAGCAAAGCTGATAACAGGAATCTTAACCCAAACCATGAGCCTCATAATGAATCGAAGTACATCGCCTACCTTGATGCGAATAATTTATACGGATGGGCAATGTCAAACCCCCTTCCTTATGGCAGTTTTGAATGGGTTGAAGATCCCAATGCTCTAAAATGGGAAAATATACGAGAAGACGGTCCATACGGCTATATTGTTGAAGCGGACATTGAGTACCCCGAAGAGTTGCACGATGTACACAATGATTTTCCTCTTCTTCCAGAAAATAGAGTCCCTCCGAAAGGCACCAATAAGAAATTATTAGCTCCTTTGTCTAAAAGGGAAAAATATGCCGTACACTTTGCCAACTTAAAACAAGCGATAAGCCTTGGTCTCCGTTTAGTACACGTACATCGAGCGCTACGGTTCAGGCAGTCCCGTTGGCTAAGTTCATATATCGAACTCAACACCCGAATGAGACAGCAATCGACCAACGATTTCGACAAAGATTTTTTTAAACTTATGAATAACGCCGTATTCGGAAAATTTAAGGAAGATGTAAGAAAACGTATAGAAATAGAACTGGTTACTGACGATAAGAGATTACAAAAACTCATTGCCAAACCCACTTTTAAGGACAGGACAATATATAGTGAAACTTTAGTAGCTGTACATCTCGACTATGAACAGATCACAATGAACAAACCTATTTATGTAGGAATGACCATTCTCGATCTGTCCAAAGTCAGGATGTATGAGTTCCACTATAAGACAATGTTAGAAAAGTACGGACCTGACAAACTGAAATTACTATATACCGACACAGACAGTTTCATTTATGAGATAAAAACTGACGACTTTTACATGGACCTGACCACTATGTTGGACGAATTGGATACATCCGATTATCCCAAAACCCACCCTTGCTACAGCAATAGAAACAAAAAAGTGTTGGGGAAATTCAAAGATGAAACCAACGGCGAACCCATCTCTGAATTTGCAGGCCTCCGAGCCAAAATGTATCCTATACGAGTTAGAGGACAAGATATGAAACGAGCAAAAGGGATAAAGAGGACAGCCGTTGAGAAAAAAATAACTTTTGATGATTATGTAACTGCCCTCTTCGATAAAAAAGAATTTATCACATCTTTTCGAACGATCTTGTCTAAAGAGCATAAAATATTTTCTGTCGAGCAGAAAAAAGTTTCGCTTTCACCGTACGACGACAAACGCCATCTTGTAGATCATGTACATACGCTTGCTCATGGACATTATTCCATAGAGGATGCACAGATGAGTTGTGGGAATTAATTTCTCCTTCTGAAATCTTTCTCCCCAATACTGTAAAAGACTTATAATATAAATATTTTTTTTTTTTTTTATACGGTTGTATATAAAAGTAGTTTTTTATATTACAAGTTAGTTTTTTCATTAACACATATAGAAAAAAAGAATATTTCAGTTAAAATATTGCAATGTTGATTATTCAAAGCGCCTTTCTGAATCTACACTATGAAGAACATTATAAAGTGAAACCAAAAGTGTGTTGAAAAAAAAAAAATAAATAAAAAAAAAATAAAAATAAAAAAAATAAATAAATAAATAAATAAAAAAAAAAAAAAAATATTAACTGACCTCCCCGATGCACTCACACCTTGACGCGGTGGGAAGGCTTATTTCTAAATAATATTTAGAAAGAAAACTAAGATGAGTGCAATAAATAATTCCAGAGCCTTGGTACTTTTATTGCTTTCTTTGGTGATTTACAACTGTCATTATTCAAGTAAAAATAACGTATAGACGTATAGTATCAACATATTTCTTACTTCTTACTTCTAATTCTTATTTTAATTTCATATTTCTGTTGTCATTTTATATGATTTTAAACATTCTTAGGATATATTCTGCTGATATTTGTTCATTTTTTTTCTACTTTTATAACAAATGAGGACGTTCATAACAACTAAACATATAATTTCTTACATTTCCTACTTCTTCATTCCGGTAATTTTTTTAAATTTCATCTTTTTTAATATAATTTTAACGATTTTAGTTTAAATTCTCACGCATTTTCTTTATTATTTAGCAATTTAACAACGTTAATGACAAATTTCATGACAATTTCTTTCTTTCTTCCTTCTTCATTCCGGTATATTTTTAAAATTCCATATCTGCTATTAAGATTTAATCTTTGTTAATATAATTTTAACGATTTTCGTTCAAATTCTCATGCATTTTCTTTATTATTTTCCAATTTACCAACGTTTATGACAAATTTCATGAAAATTTCTTCCTTTCTTCCTTCTTCATTCCGGTATTTTTTTAAAATTTCATATCTGCTATTAAGATTTCATATCATTTTGTAAAATTTTTATGTAATTTGATAAGATTTCAACCATTTCTGTACAAATTATCACACATTTTCAACATTTTTACAACTTTTATAACAAACGATCATATATTTTCTTACTTCTTCGATCCATAATTTTTCTTGGTTTGCATATTTTTTCTTATAATTTTATTAGATATTAAAAATTTTCGTACAAATTCTAATGCATTTTCACCATTTTTACATATTTTATATAAATTTAACAAAGTTTATAACAAACGATCATGTATTTTCTTACTTCTTCGATCCAATATTTTTCTTAGTTTTCATATCTTTTCTTATAATTTTATAAGATTTTAGCAATTTTCGTACAAATTCTAATGCATTTTCAACATTTTTACAGGTTTTTATATAAATTTAACAAAGTTTATAACAAACGATCATATATTTTCTTACTTCTTCGATCCAATATTTTTCTTGGTTTTCATATCTTTCCTTATAATTTTATAAGATTTTAGCAATTTTCGTACAAATTCTAATGCATTTTCAACATTTTTACAGTTTTTATATAAATTTAACAAAGTTTATAACAAACGATCATATATTTTCTTACTTCTTCGATCCAATATTTTATTTGGTTTTCATATCTTTCCTTATAATTTTATAAGATTTTAGAAATTTTCGTACAAATTCTAAAGCATTTTCAACATTTTTACATATTTTATATAAATTTAACAAAGTTTATAACAAACGGTCATGTATTTTCTTACTTCTTCGATCCAATATTTTTCTTGGTTTTCATATCTTTTCTTATAATTTTATAAGATTTTAGCAATTTTCGTACAAATTCTAATGCATTTTCACCATTTTTACAGTTTTTATATAAATTTAATAAAGTTTATAACAAACGATCATATATTTTCTTACTTCTTCGATCCAATATTTTTCTTGGTTTACATATCTTTTCTTATGATTTTATAAGATTTTAACAATTTTCGTACAAATGCGAATACATTTTCACTATTTTTACAGTTTTTATATAAATTTAACAAAGTTTATAACAAACGATCATATATTTTCTTACTTCTTCGATCCAATATTTTTCTTGGTTTACATATCTTTTCTTATGATTTTATAAGATTTTAACAATTTTCGTACAAATGCGAATTTATTTTCACTATTTTTACAGTTTTTATATAAATTTAACAAAGTTTATAACAAACGATCATATATTTTCTTACTTCTTCGATCCAATATTTTTCTTGGTTTTCATATCTTTCCTTATAATTTTATAAGATTTTAGCAATTTTCGTACAAATTCTAATGCATTTTCAACATTTTTACAGTTTTTATATAAATTTAACAAAGTTTATAACAAACGATCATATATTTTCTTACTTCTTCGATCCAATATTTTTCTTGGTTTTCATATCTTTTCTTATAATTTTATAAGATTTTAGCAATTTTCGTACAAATTCTAAAGCATTTTCAACATTTTTACAGTTTTTATATAAATTTAACAAAGTTTATAACAAACGATCATGTATTTTCTTACTTCTTCGATCCAATATTTTTCTTGGTTTTCATATCTTTTCTTATAATTTTATAAGATTTTGTGTGTGCGTGCGCGTGTGTGTGTGTGTGTGTGTGTGTTTGTGTGTGTGTGTGTGTGTGTGTGTGTGTGTGTGTGTGTGTGTGTGTGTTTATGCTATATCGCGTATTTATGTGCGTATAGTATATATTTCGTATGTATGTGTGTATAACGTATTTTATGTATTTATGTGTCTTGAATGTATATTGTCTATGTTATCATCTATCATTGAAATGAAAAATAAATTTACTAAAATGACTATCTTGTGGACATATGTATTAGTTGTTCCGATAAAATATTTCGCACGCAGTATTCAACAGTTATCTAATATGAGAATAATAATACTATTATGGAGATGATTATTTTACTCAGTGTACACAAAAAAATTAAAAACCTTATAAGTTTGTAAGTAATTGTACGATTTCCATAAATGCAGAGACTTTTTCAATTTACATAATCGAATAAAACCGATAGTTTCAGCATTGGGGGAAAGGAAAATCTTCGAAATAATGCTTCAAGTACCAAAATTCATGAAATTCAATGAAAATACACCTAATTTCCACCCTGAAATTGATAAAATCTTATAAAATGATGATAGAAATATGAAATAAAAAGAAAAAATATCGGAATGAAGTAGTATGAAAGAGATTATTATTTGTTGTAAATGCGGTTTGCGTGTTCTGAAGGTTTTCATGAAAATGCGGCAGATTTTATTCTAAAATCGTTAAAATTATAACAGAAATATGAAAACCAAAGAAAAATATTGGATCGAAAAAGTAAGAAATAAAGAAATTACATGCTTAATTGTAATAAACTTTGTTGAATTTATATAAAAGTGGTAAAAATGGTGAAAATGCATTATAATTTGTACGAAAATTGCTAAAATCTTATAAAATTATAAGGAAAGATATGAAAACCAAGAAAAATATTGGATCGAAGAAGTAAGAAAATATATGATCGTTTGTTATAAACTTTGTTAAATTTATATAAAAACTGTAAAAATGTTGAAAATGCATTAGAAATAGTACGAAAATTGCTAAAATCTTATAAAATTATAAGGAAAGATATGAAAACCAAGAAAAATATTGGATCGAAGAAGTAAGAAAATATATGATCGTTTGTTATAAACTTTGTTAAATTTATATAAAAAACTGTAAAAATGTTGAAAATGCATTAGAATTTGTACGAAAATTGCTAAAATCTTATAAAATTATAAGGAAAGATATGAAAACCAAGAAAAATATTGGATCGAAGAAGTAAGAAAATATATGATCGTTTGTTATAAACTTTGTTAAATTTATATAAAAGCTGTAAAAATGTTGAAAATGCATTAGAATTTGTACGAAAATTGCTAAAATCTTATAAAATTATAAGAAAAGATATGAAAACTAAGAAAAATATTGGATCGAAGAAGTAAGAAAATACATGATCGTTTGTTATAAACTTTGTTAAATTTATATAAAAGCTGTAAAAATGTTGAAAATGCATTAGAATTTGTACGAAAATTTTTAAAATCTAATAAAATTATAAGAAAAAATATGCAAACCAAGAAAAATTATGGATCGAAGAAGTAAGAAAATATATGATCGTTTGTTATAAAAGTTGTAAAAATGTTGAAAATGTGTGATAATTTTACAGAAATGGTTGAAATCTTATCAAATTACATAAAAATTTTACAAAATGATATGAAATCTTAATAGCAGATATGAAATTTTAAAAAAATACCGGAATGAAGAAGGAAGAAAGGAAGAAATTTTCATGAAATTTGTCATAAACGTTGGTAAATTGGAAAATAATAAAGAAAATGCATGAGAATTTGAACGAAAATCGTTAAAATTATATTAACAAAGATGAAATCTTAATAGCAGATATGGAATTTTAAAAATATACCGGAATGAAGAAGGAAGAAAGAAAGAAATTGTCATGAAATTTGTCATTAACGTTGTTAAATTGCTAAATAATAAAGAAAATGCGTGAGAATTTAAACTAAAATCGTTAAAATTATATTAAAAAAGATGAAATTTAAAAAAATTACCGGAATGAAGAAGTAGGAAATGTAAGAAATTATATGTTCAGTTGTTATAAACGTCCTCATTTGTTATAAAAGTAGAAAAAAAAATGAACAAATATCAGCAGAATATATCCTAAGAATGTTTAAAATCATATAAAATGACAACAGAAATATGAAATTAAAATAAGAATTAGAAGTAAGAAGTAAGAAATATGTTGATACTATACGTCTATACGTTATTTTTACTTGAATAATGACAGTTGTAAATCACCAAAGAAAGCAATAAAAGTACCAAGGCTCTGGAATTATTTATTGCACTCATCTTAGTTTTCTTTCTAAATATTATTTAGAAATAAGCCTTCCCACCGCGTCAAGGTGTGAGTGCATCGGGGAGGTCAGTTAATATTTTTTTTTTTTTTTATTTATTTATTTTTTTTTTTTTTTATTTTATTTTTTTTTTTTTTTTTATTTATTTTTTTTTTTTCAACACACTTTTGGTTTCACTTTATAATGTTCTTCATAGTGTAGATTCAGAAAGGCGCTTTGAATAATCAACATTGCAATATTTTAACTGAAATATTCTTTTTTTCTATATGTGTTAATGAAAAAACTAACTTGTAATATAAAAAACTACTTTTATATACAACCGTATAAAAAAAAAAAAAATATTTATATTATAAGTCTTTTACAGTATTGGGGAGAAAGATTTCAGAAGGAGAAATTAATTCCCACAACTCATCTGTGCATCCTCTATGGAATAATGTCCATGAGCAAGCGTATGTACATGATCTACAAGATGGCGTTTGTCGTCGTACGGTGAAAGCGAAACTTTTTTCTGCTCGACAGAAAATATTTTATGCTCTTTAGACAAGATCGTTCGAAAAGATGTGATAAATTCTTTTTTATCGAAGAGGGCAGTTACATAATCATCAAAAGTTATTTTTTTCTCAACGGCTGTCCTCTTTATCCCTTTTGCTCGTTTCATATCTTGTCCTCTAACTCGTATAGGATACATTTTGGCTCGGAGGCCTGCAAATTCAGAGATGGGTTCGCCGTTGGTTTCATCTTTGAATTTCCCCAACACTTTTTTGTTTCTATTGCTGTAGCAAGGGTGGGTTTTGGGATAATCGGATGTATCCAATTCGTCCAACATAGTGGTCAGGTCCATGTAAAAGTCGTCAGTTTTTATCTCATAAATGAAACTGTTTGTGTCGGTATATAGTAATTTCAGTTTGTCAGGTCCGTACTTTTCTAACATTGTCTTATAGTGGAACTCATACATCCTGACTTTGGACAGATCGAGAATGGTCATTCCTACATAAATAGGTTTGTTCATTGTGATCTGTTCATAGTCGAGATGTACAGCTACTAAAGTTTCACTATATATTGTCCTGTCCTTAAAAGTGGGTTTGGCAATGAGTTTTTGTAATCTCTTATCGTCAGTAACCAGTTCTATTTTTATACGTTTTCTTACATCTTCCATAAATTTTCCGAATACGGCGTTATTCATAAGTTTAAAAAAATCTTTGTCGAAATCGTTGGTCGATTGCTGTCTCATTCGGGTGTTGAGTTCGATATATGAACTTAGCCAACGGGACTGCCTGAACCGTAGCGCTCGATGTACGTGTACTAAACGGAGACCAAGGCTTATCGCTTGTTTTAAGTTGGCAAAGTGTACGACATATTTTTCCCTTTTAGACAAAGGAGCTAATAATTTCTTATTGGTGCCTTTCGGAGGGACTCTATTTTCTGGAAGAAGAGGAAAATCATTGTGTACATCGTGCAACTCTTCGGGGTACTCAATGTCCGCTTCAACAATATAGCCGTATGGACCGTCTTCTCGTATATTTTCCCATTTTAGAGCATTGGGATCTTCAACCCATTCAAAACTGCCATAAGGAAGGGGGTTTGACATTGCCCATCCGTATAAATTATTCGCATCAAGGTAGGCGATGTACTTCGATTCATTATGAGGCTCATGGTTTGGGTTAAGATTCCTGTTATCAGCTTTGCTATAACGTTGACTACATTGACATATTCCTCCCCTGATTCCGCGTTCGATCATAAGTAACTGATCATAATCAGTCAAGAGATCAAGATGTATACCAGTATACTTGAGCATGGCATCCCATGCCAGGCCAGGAGCCGTGAAGTACCAAGCAGGGTCTAAAGAATATGCTCCCATACAAGCATCTCTGAAATTTTCAAATATGTCACATAGGAGCATAACATCTACTTTAAGGTATAGCTCACTGTACTCGCCTAGGGTTCTAACTTCAAATGCTTTCCAGACTGACTGGGCATGATGGTAGTCTTCATCTGAGATGTCGCATTCATTGAGGGTACTATAGAATGCCTCCTTAGGTGGTAAAACGGTTTCCTTTAGTTTCTCAAATGAATCTGTATAATCGTAGGGATACACTCCTTTACGTATAACTAAATCCATCTTGTCGGCAGGGAAGAATTTAGCCGTGTCGACGAACTTATGTCGTGGCAGGTTTTTCGATAATTTATCTAAGCTTGATGCCATGAACCTAAAAGTATCTACGAATCTAAACGTTAGCGGCCCAACCTGTTTACTAAAAGAAATATATTTTTCCTCACTGTTGGGTATGACGTTCAAATCACCTCCTTGCACGACCGCTGACCAAGAAACAGTACTCTTCCTTATATAGTACTGCACCCAAGACCCTTTATGGGTTGTAGTGGTACAGGTTGGGTATGACGTTAATACGACCTTTATCATAGCCCAACTCTCGAACTATGAAATGAGAGCCGTAACCGCTCAGATTGTGGAGAAAGATGGGGAGAAATCGAGGAGTACGGTAAAGAATGTTACATTGTGAATGAGCTGCTCCACGATAAAGACCAGTGATGTGGTCATGGTCCGCCACTTTTCTGTCGGAGGAAACGAAAGGTTTGGAGCAAAGGTAGCAATGCTGAGATTTTGAAAATTCTGCTAGTTCAGATGGTGTAAGGGTCAGCATAGGTTTTTTCGTCGTGTACACCTTTGAAACTTTTTCAGCTACAGACTTTATATGTTTCATGAACTCCTTTGCTGCATCCTCGCCTGTATAAATGTAGGGCTCCATAGGGAAGTCGGCGGGTAGGCAGTGATGAGGAAGTCAATGTACGGAATACATGAAGCATCGATCATCGTTGTTATTTACATTAATTATGGCTTTCCTATTTGCTATAAGTGGGGGTAAAGGGATGAAACTAGATCCTCCTATCGGCTTAAACCGGTTAATACGTAGTAGGATACCGTCAATGTTTTTAAGAATCCAACCGCTTCCCTTCAAAGTAGATTCCTCCATCTCAGTTTTTATCTTGTTGTAGCTGGAGTTCAAGCTATCCAAAATAGATGAGTCTTCATATAATATTATGTTCTTTGTTTTAAATGCTCTGTCACAAGTTTCAACCACAATATTTTCGAAAGTTGCCTCCAGAACCAAATTGTATTTGACGGGTGAAATATTTTCTTCAATATAATCTTTAAGCAAGGTTTGTATAGTCTCCGTCTGGGAATTCAGGAATTCTATTGCATCTGTACTTTCATGGGATGGAAGAAAGAACGTTTTAAGGATACCCCCGTGGGAAGTTTCCACCTCGTAGAGATGTCCCCTAGCAGCATCGATTCGTGCCCTCTTTGCCATGGTGGATATTTCATAACCGCAGCGACGGATATGGGCAATGAGCGTCTTTTTTGATGTAAACTTTTCACCGCAAGTTGAGCATTTACGCTGTTGCTCACGTGCCTGACATATGGCTAAATGCCTACCAATAACGTCACGTTCTCGACTAAATACTTTTCTACAAAATTTGCATTCCATGATTAAAAAAAATATATTTTTAAACTCACGAAATAATTAATTAAATATACTAAAAAAATAATGATGAAAAAAATTAAAATATTAAAATAAAATAACTTTCGGAAATATTAAAAACACAGAGTTAAGGAGACTAGTCGATGTTCACTCTAGCGCAGCTCTTAACAGAATGAGAAAAAGTGAGATCGCGCTCTCCTTATATAGTCTCAGAGAGGCCAAAAACAAAATGGCGGACAAGTTCCTGATAACTAGGTAGGGGGTGGGGGTAAGCAAGAGAAACGTATATGGTGGGATAACAATATTCTATAGGTACCTGACCTTAAGAAGGGGGGGGGGATAAAAATGCTAAAGGCCAAATTAGGTGGTCAAGGTAAAGTAGAACCCAACAAGGGGTCACGTGATGGAAGTATGGTTAGGAATGGTGCACATGGTACTTACGGAGTAGACGGGCGCGCAAAAAAGTGTCCCAGAATATCCAAAATCATACTACTACCGGTTTCGGTCTCGGGAGTGTGTTCGGTTTCGTCGCCCTCGAGCCATTTCACCTTTCAGCTCTTTTATTTCCAGGCTCAATTGCTGGATCTTCTCTTCTAGCTGAGTTAGTTGAGAGGGCTGGCATGGAGATATTGCGGGTTGTGTACGAACCTCGTTGACGGTAGACTCATAAACTTCAGCAATTCGGTCTGCAATTTCTGCAAGTTTATCCACTGATGATTCGTTGGTAACTGCTACCGTGGCCTGCATAAGATCAGGTAATGCCCTCAGCCACATTGTGCGTAAGAGGTCTGAGGACAACGAGTACCGCCAAGCCTTTCTACTTGTTGAGAAGCTGGGAAGGGCGTTTCCCCTCGGACAACCGTTTTTCCTCTAAAATTCTGCAAACTCGCAAATTTTCTGATTCCGCATACCTGTGGAGAAGTCTGTTTTTCAATAATTCATATGGATCAGCTGGAGGATTCTTCACGATGTCCGCTACTTCTTTGAGGATTTCGTAATCGAGGTTTGCTGCAACTAACTGAAATTTGACTTTCGAGGAGCTTACCTTAGCGTCGGCGAAAACAGCTTCTGCCTGGCAGAACCAAAGTTCTGGGTCGGCCTTCCGAAAACTCGGAATTCGAATACTCGTTCTGACTCCACAAGCGCCGACTTCTGGCATTTCATTTTCGACGTCTTCTACGTTATCACCTTTATTCATCTTGAATTTTCTTCGTCGGGGTCACCACTTTAAAGTACAAGGTGAAAATAATAACAAAAAGTTTGATAAAATAAAACACTGTATTTGAAAAAAAAAAAAAAAAAAAAACGAATAATGAAAATAAAGCTTCTTCTGTTGAAAATAATATATAAATAAATAAATCACTTGAAAAAAAGTTTTTTTTTTTTTTTTTTTTTTTTTTTTTTTTCTTTTTTTTTGTCATTTCACGCACCCAAATAACACAAACTCATAGAGAGAGTCAATATATCTGGTTTCCCGCAGTGTAGCCAGGTATGTTCACAACTTTATGGCAACACTGACTCCTCGGGTCAGCTTTCTATTAGAAGTAGGGGCTGCTACAAGATAATAAATAACATGTAACAAAAATAACTAAACAAAATAAAGTAGCACTCTTGAAAATAAATAAAGAAAAGTCAACTTGTTAAGAAAATAAATGAAACATACTCGTTGGCTCCGAACTCTAGGGAACTTATCGAGAGATATAGCGGTGAACAGCTAGTTAGGTAGTGGCCGGCTAGTCTATTGAAATATGTTTGAAGTGTGACTTACAGAGCTTGAGATGTCCTGATGAAATGAAACGAAAGCAGCTGAGTGAAGATTGATTAATTGAACTGTTACGTGACACTATTACAAACTGTACGATGTAGTCCAAAAGATACTGACGAAAAAAATGTGGAAAATATGGAGACTAAGACTGTATATGCTACAACAGTGATTTTCCCGGGAATACTGATGCAAATCGATAATTGAATTAAATGCACCGAAACAGTGTGCAAATCGATTATTGATTCGCAAACTATAGGCAGTAAATTAAAATTTTGCAATAGTGTATTGTGACCTACTCTGCAGGTAAATAATTGTGTAGCTGTTGCAACATGACTCCTCTCCTAGATGACGGTGTCACAAAATGTCACCTTTGGTTTGACTAGACGTCCAGAACTGGTTCTGTAAGCTTCTTTTGGTATTTGATTATCGGAATTGGGATCCTGTGATAATGTAGGCTGTTCATTTGCTGAAGGATTGGATGGTTTCAAAGCTGGTTTCAGTTCTTCGGGTGAATCTGTTAGTACGTTTTAATCGGTCCAGAGATAAGCTTACTTCACGATCAGGTAATTGTACTAAGAAGAATTTCTCCAGTCTGTCAAGAACTTTACATGGTCCTGAATAGGGTGGCATCAAAGGACGTTTAACGCAGTCTTCCCTAATGAAAACGTGCGTGCATTCATTAAGTTCTTGATGGACGAAACTCTTCCTGTTTGAACTACGGGGTTCGGCTGGTCGAAACCTTGCTTGCTTTTCCTTTAACACAAGGAGAGAAGCATGAGGATCGAATATGCTATTGGTTTCTTCCAGAAAGTCACCGGGTATCCCGTCTGATGGGGTATCCGTACAATGCTCCGGCGATGCTGGCTGAGGTGTCATCTCTGAGGCTGGCTCAAATGCCTAATAACACGGAAGGTAATACTTTGGTCCAATTTTTGCTATTCATTTGGTCTGTTAATGCAGTCTTAAGCGTCTAGTGCCAACGTGCAATGCAACGATTCGATTGGGGGTGGTATGCAGTTGTGCGATTGCGCTTGACCCCGAGGAGGGCAGAAAGCTCATTAAACAATTGGGATTCGTATTTAAGGCCTTGATCCGTTGAAATTCTGGGCGGTACTCCAAAACGGCTTATCTAATTGTTGTAGAAGGCGTCGGAAACACTCTCTGCTGTAATATCTTGAAGTGGAACCGACTCCGTTGAACGGGTAGGTTCATCGATCATAGACAATATCTGAATTCTATTAGATGTTGATAATGGGCCAATCAGATCCAGATGGACATGTTGGGATCTGGCGGCTGTTTGAAATTGCTCAGGAGGAGTAAGTGTGTGGTGGTAGATATCTGGCATGGTATACGAGCACGTGCCCATTCTGCTACGTCTTTATTAAAGCTCGGGCGGAAGAACCGCTGTGCTACCATTTTTCTTGTTGCCCGCACAACTGGATGGCTCCAGTTGTGTATGTTTAGGAAAGCACTGCGCCTGAAATCTTGCGGTAGATAAGGTATTGCCTTGATAGTTGACATTTCGCTGAGGAGAGACTCATCGCATCCTGGTATATCCACTAGCTTGAGCTGCAGGTTATCCTGATTATTCAGTTTGTACTTCAGGATCGTTACTCTGAGCACTGGAAAGTTCGGCAAAGTCATCAGGTGTACGAATTTCTTCGATCCTGGCCAGTGCAGCCACTACCACAATGTCGGTACCAGGCTTTTATTTCCTACTTCTTGATAGCTCTGAATAAGCCTGGAGTTGGAACTTTTGTTTATCCACGTCTACCTGCCTGCCTATCAATAAATGTTTTAGTAAATTTATAAGACATTACAGACCAATTTGAAATTAATAACAGGAAATGTTTGTGCTATGTTTTGTAAAGTAATCTTCGCCCGCGAAATTTGTGGATGGAGTACCGTAGTCCTAGTTTTTCAAATCCCAAGTCTCTTGCAGACTTCCTGGAATAATGTTTTTTCGAAGTTCCTCCTCTTATTTGAATATAGTTCAAGTGGTACGCAGCTCCTAAACGCTAAATAAACTCCTTTATTAGAACTTCAGCTAAAGTAGCAGCCTCTTGATTGGGCCTATGCTTCCACGCACTTGGAGAACATATATATCCATATATCCAGCGTCATTTTCTGGGAATGGTCCTAATATGTCGTTGGCTATCAACTCGAAGGGGCCCTCCGCAATATACTGCTGCAACGTTTGCGAGATGGTCCATTGCTTGCAGACCAGGTGTTACATTTACGGCACAAATCCTTGACGTCGTCAGAGCAGTTCACCCACTACAACCTCTCGCATATTTTCTCATCACATATAGTCACAACAAGGTGTCCTCCAGACACTTCATCATGAAGGCCCTTGGTATCAGAAGCTGCTTTCTGGATATGCTGCCATCAACGTTCTCAACAACTCTCTTGAGTATGCCGTCTGCTATTACAATCGAATTCCATTGTGCTCAGTAACTTGCCAGGTCGGACGGCGGTTGGCTAGTTTCCAATCCCAAATCTTTTTTAACTCCGGATCATTTCCTTGTCGATCCCGAATTGTGCTAAGGGTTCGTTCTTCGTTAAATACTCCACCGTTGCAGAGGTTGGCCTCCTTTTGTTCGATCCGGCTAAATTGGGAGCAATTAGATGCGCATGGTCTTCTGGAGAGATCATCTGCAATGTCTTACTCCCTGTCGATGTTCGATTTCAAAGACGTATTCCTGAACCTTTTGTAGAGATCTGGCAACTTTGTTTTCAGGGTTGAAGCTTGCATGGTCAGTCCGCAACAAAAACCTAGCACCATAAAAGTATTTGTATAAATGCTCCATGGAATTTACAAAACCGGTTTTGACAAGATCTTGCTGAAATAACTGATAACCTTCCTGGCCCTCCTGCAATTCTGATAAAATCCTGTCCAATGCCTACTTCGCTGGTCTCTGTGTCGAGAATGAATTAGCCTCCCGGAAGTGGGTAGCCCATCACTAGGGCCGAGGTCAACTTTCCCTTCAAGGCGTCGAGGCTTCTTGGAAATCTTTATTCCAGCTGAAAGGTCTACATTGTTCAGTCAATCGGGTCAGAGGCTTCTCAATTTCCCCAAACTTCCGCGAAGTATCATGGAGGTTACAGGCTCTAAACTTCCCAGCTTTGCGCCCTTCTTGATGGTGATTAGGTAGTCATTAATATTGCAAATAAAGGTAGACACTTTCTTGGAGGGTATGAAAAGCGCCTTGCCAACAAGGGCGCTTTTTCCAACCTCCTGGTCATGATTTCTAAGCTCTAATAAGACGAGGTGATATTGGTAAACCGTGTGGGTTGAAGTGTTAGGACGAGCAGCTACGATGGTGTCACACCTGGCACGGAGTTCCACATCTTCACCTAAGGTGACTTCTAAGCTGGTCAATTCTCGACTATGCATAAACAATTCCACCCCATTAACGTTGGCGATTTACCATTTTAGGCCTATTTGGAAACCGCATGAGTTCATTATTTCCATACCAAGAATCACGTCTTCTCCTATGTCACCAGTACAGCTAAGGGTGAGACACAGTTTTAACCCAACTGTATCATTATCGGCTTCCCTGAATACTTTATCTGCATCTCCTGTAGCGGTTCTCTGTCGCCACCTGGAGAACACCAACCTTTTCTTTCCAGTAACCTTCGGGCAGACCGCACCGCTGTCTACCAGCATGGCGAATCTCGTGCCATCCACCAACCAAACGATGCCGTCCACACATAAACTACCGGCTCTTTGCGCCAAAGAGGCTACGTAAAGAGTGGCTCAAACCACAAGGTTTGAGGAAGACGTCGGGTCGGTCATCTTAGTTTTCTTGTGGCCCGCTTCTTGCCGGACCCCCTGACGTGTTCTAGTTAATGATATAAATGTAAAACGTGTCCGAATAATTTTATTCAAAGAAAATAATAATTTCAAATGCCACAAAAATTATTGAAACAAGAATAATTAAAACTTATCACTTTGTAACATACAAGTTACCATATGACATTAGCTTAAGAACCAACTCTCAAGGCCAATGCTCCTTATACATAGTCGTAAGAACAATCCAGAACCTTCTGGGCTGGCGTAGATGGTTACTCGAACATCGTAGTCACAAACATGTGCTATGACAGTTTTCCCTGAAGATGTCCTCTAATTTCTGATTATATTGTATATTTACTCTAATCATCATTTTGTTAGCTATAGTGTCATACAGTCACAAAAAATGTTTTATATAGCAACTAATATATCTGTTATAACTGCTATGTTGTGTGTGATAATTTTCTTGTTTTTTAACGAATAAAAAATGTTAAGCTAATTAATTTATCATAATTGATTATAATGAATTATATCAATTTTCCTAAATAACCAAAAGATTGAATTATTATACTACCTATGAATAATATATAAGTATTATGAAGAATATGGTATATGTTCCTGCGACAATACTGAATACGTACTTTCTAAAGGTATCGTGAGGGAAGAAGTGATAGTTTTGAAACATTAATTGACCTGATAGATAAATATCCCTGATTTAAAGAAATATATTAATAGTGAGAATGTACCAATAGCAGTGGGATCTTGCATAAAAATTACATGAGATTTGAGTAATATAATAATAATAAGTAATAATGATAATAATAATAAGTAATATATAATATTTTAATATTTGATGCTACACAATAAAATATTTACTAACATTTTAATTGTAAGATTACTTAAAACAAATACAAAATTTAACATTGATTCCAAAACATTGACTTAGTATTCAATATCATAATATAAACTTAACCTTAAAAATTACCATTTAAAACTGTTTGAAAATTTGAATTGAAATGTTTGATTCTTGAGAACAAAATTAAAAACATTCTTTGAAATTCTATGTTCAAAGTTTAAATAAGGTGTATTTTAAATGCTAGGAGCACTTATTGAAACAAAAGATGATGAAAATAAAATAAAATATTATTTACATGCCTTAATATTGATATTGGAGGTCGCTGAGCCAGAATAGGTTACAAGAAGATACCCAATCATAATCAAACTTGATTAACCAGTCACAGAAAAAAAGAAAAACGGGTGAAAGATTAAAGGAGTTCGAGTTCAGGACTAGATCTAGTTCACTCAGTGTATAACCTTCAGAAACTGACTTCTGACTTAATAACAATTAGCACTTACAAAAGCTTTTGGACCTTCAAAATAATTATAGTAATCATAACTTTCCATTTAACCAAACTAACAATAGATATATATCTTTAACAATATCAAAGGCTACCAATATTTATTTAATGTAAGTTCCATTTCAGGTGCTAAAAGCCTAGAACACTTGGACAGCGTGTTTTACTTTATTAAGCCATAATTTAATATTTTTTACTCTGATAATTTACCTGCAAACCCAAAACTATAAAATAATCTCTTAATTCTTCGTATTCTCGAGTTTCATATAAATAAAGTGCATATTTTGGTAGCTTTTTAAGTGGCAACAAAAGCATCGCATCATTGTAACTAAAGGAAATTTATACTTAAGAAAAATTAAATAATATTTTATTTTTTAAAAATGGTGGTAATTATTAAAAAATTTAGTTTATTTTGTTAGTTGAACTATATCTAAATTTAGATTAACCCTGCTTATGTTAGTCAGTAAATTTCTTTTATATTCGATTTCTTTTATATATATCTCATATCTTCTTCTTATACAGCGCTCATTGGTTTATTTGTTTAATTATTTGTTTTGCTTTAATTTTATATATCCTTATATATCCATTCACCGCCTAATAATACACTGCTTGACAGCTCTAAAACGAGGTTTTAAAATACACCTAAACAACATTATATATCTTTTAAAACGGATAAAAGTATCTGAGCCCTTAAAATGTGGTTTAATAATACTTATTTTAGATAATTGAAAGCTTCGGATCTACTTTTTCTTTAGTAACGGGCTTTCCCACGAGTGTCCAGTGCTGTTTCAAATAACAGAATATTCGATAATTCCCAAAAGGATGTGACTCAGGATGCTTGTTTCCCGATTCATTTAAGGTGTCAACTCTGATTCTTAATTCCCTTAATAATAAAAATTATCTATTTTGAATTGCACCATTGAATTCATGACACAGAAATAAGAGGATTGATACCTCACAATCTATATGTATTATTATTATGACCAAGATAATTAATATTTTAAAGTTTGATTTTAACAAATTTTATTGTTCTCCTATTCTTATTTAAGTAAAAAAGAAAAAAAAAAATTATAATTTCATCGGTCTGGGGACTCCAATACATAACATAACCAATTCCAATATAACCACCAGTATAATCAGACAACTCCCAGGTACCCCAGCTAGTACTTTTTATAAGAAGAGAAAAGATTGGCCTTAGGCGGGATTTGCGCCTTGCGCCTTGAGGCGGATTTCCTTATCACTAGAAAGATGCTCTTGCCATTTAAACCACCAGATACATACCCCGGGCAAGTTCAGAGTCAATTCTTTCTCTTCACTGAATTCTTTCCCATCGATCTCACAAATTTTGTGAATTATACACTCTAACATTTTATTAAACTTAACTGGTAAAAAGTTCAGATAAATTAAAAACTAATATAAATTCTATATATCGGATCAAAAGAGATACAATTATTCAACAGTTCTTTCAGCTACTGCTGATTCTAGTCTGTTGAGTTCTTTTTATATTTGCACAGATTAAATTATTTGATTTTCAAGTTGGTAGTTTTTATATATTGCTTACATGTTTCAGAGGATGAAAAAGGATTTTACTTCATGATTTAGATTTATATTCTGAATTTAGGAATTTCCAATAAGATCTACAAGGCCGAGATTTTCGACACATTATTCGCCAAGTTTCCTCCCTCTTTTACTTCCGTCTTGGTGCGTTTATTTGGAAAAATATCCCCGATATATTGGTCTTCAATAATAGTTCTACCCCTTACTGCGATGTGCATCTATCACCTTAATGCGATTTTTTCATTTTCTAGAGTTCATATCATATTCCATTACTTTAATTACTTTTGCTGTAACAAATCTTTTAATTTAATAATTTAAGATGTTGAAGTTATTTGTGACCGTAGAAAGAGTTTCACGGGGAGATAGTTAAAAAAAAACATTTTATAAAAAAAACTAAACTGACTTCGAAACCTAGGAACCAGTAAAACTATATTCACTAAAAAGTATGCAATAATTACCTTCTGATTTTTACGAATACACAGCAAAATTGAAAATGGTATAAAAAGTTTAAAAATGCAATAAGACGAATAATTTTATTTTGATTTATACAAATACACACTAATTGTTAATAAAAAATTATTAAATTAAAATATTAAATACTGTGCTCAATACAACACAATCTTTTCGGAAGCAGCGCAAAATTTAAAATTTTTAACACTAGACATTATGAAAATCTTCTCATGACGTAACATGTCATTTCTATTTTGCGCCGCCTCCGAAAAGATTGTGTTGTATTGAACATAGTACTTAATATTTTAATTTAATAATTTTTATTATTACCCATCACACATTTTATACAGTCCACTTTCGCATCTTTTCCCGCTAGGAGGGGAAGACAAATCTCACCGGGGAAGGTTTGCGTTTTAATTGCGAAACGCCCCTGGCCCCAACACTAATAACAGCCAAAATACCTACCTGCGTGCTGGAGGGATAAATTGAGCTCACTAGTAGAGTAAAATTGTTACTTTAAGAAGGCCTTAAACTTTTGCGTAAACGTTGTCACATATTAACCTAAGGTCTTTTGTTTGTTTGCTTTTACAGACCAAACCTCTCTCTTTTTTAACTATTCGATATGTATGTGATTTTTTTTTTGTGCTTTTTTTTCTATGTATATTCACCGATTACTCAGAGATGGATGGACCAACTGGAACGAAACCTTTTGCATCTTGTAGAGTATTTTCCCAAGGTGGTCCCATTGAAAACTTTTTTGGGTTCTTAATTTATTTAAGATGTTATCGGGAATAAAACCTGAAAATAATTATTTAACTATCGCTCAAAATGTTTACTAATTGGAAAAACATATGGCATATGAAACATAAGGTATGCTCCAACAAGCTATTAAAACTGATTGATAACTAACAAATCTCAATATTGTTTTACTGCTGGATGAATCAAATGGGAAAATCAACCAATCAAATTAACAATCAAAAGAGTGGGGGGGGGGAGAGAACAAGAGCAGTCTGTTGGTTATCGATGTGTTTTAAGTTCTTGTTGGAAGAAACCTATACATAACCTTAACTAATTTTTCAACACAATATTAAAATAAAGATATATAATATCGCTGTCATTTTCTGTAGCGATATTAGCATAAATGTTAGATAGGTAGATATATTCACCGATAACAGTAAACCAGCTTGATATAGATCTACTCGACGGTTAGACACCATAATCGTAAGATCACAAAATTCGTGGAATTCCAAGAAAGACTGAGTATTAATAACCGTTTTCATGCACAATTTAAGACTTCTTCAAGTTCCCGAAGGTTCTTTTAAATTAAAAAATCGTAGCTACTCGCTATGCACATTAAAAAGGAATACAATAATTCCTGGAAAAGCTCATTTTCAGTTGATTTAACAATATACCTCTGTCTTCTTCCGGATATACTCGGTCATTGTTGAATGTCTTGTCGGAGATCTTGTCTTGCCGATTCTTCATGGGTGACATTTCTGTTATGCTATCCGGATTACTATCGGTTTTTAATTTTGTTTCTGCAACTATTGAGGCTTTTGCGGATGTTCATCCATCAATAAAAAGTGCAAAATAAAACTTGATATCTCCCAAAAAACAATCTCATTGTATGAAAATCCCCTCAGCAAACATTTGGCAGCCATGAAAATGATTGATAAATGCTACGCCACTAGAATTGAAGCAACAGTGTTTAACAATTTATTTTCTGAATAATATTTTATTACAAAGGATATAATTCATATAACTTTGGTAATAAATTTAGTCAAAAATTCATCGAAAGGAATGACGAACATAATTGACTCAAGCTTTTGAATTAAATCAGTAGTGTAGTATCGAGAATAATAATAATATCTTTTGTAATAATAAATTAACCTTAAAATGAGTCTCAAACCTTGTTGCTTCTATCCTAGCGGGGCAGTCTTTTTGATATCGATCAATTCTATGGCTGCCACTTGTTTTCTGGGACTTCTATCCAATGATGTTGGTTAATCACTACTTTTCCAGCGATCGATTAAAATAAAGCAATATTAAAGGTCCCTACCGGAGTAATGCTTTATATCGCCATAGTTTTCACGAGGATAGTCAAGGGATCATAATTCCAAAATTACTTTCCAATTTAGGAGTATTATGGGGCACATTACCATCCTCATCGATTCTCTATTAACGGTATCTTGTCCAAAACCGGCCAAAATCTCGACTGTTCAGTTACTTCATCTTGGAATGGCCGGATGTATTTATGTACATTTAACTTAACACATCTATGAACACTGATGATGTATGTAAATTACAAGTACTGACGACCATATTTAGCAAACACCCTTCCCAATGGAACATTGATCTTTAAAAAAATAAAATCCATTTTTAATACAATGTTAACAAATATATATATATATATATATATATATATATATATATATATATATATATATATATATAGGAAGAATAAACTTAAAAACTTAAAAATAGCATTAAACCCATAAAATTGTAATATAACTTAATTATAAAGTAAAGAAAAAATTAAATTAAAAAATTAAATTTCTAGGAATTAAAATTTAAAAAGGATAAGCAAACTTAAAAAAATCTAACCTTAGGAACAAAGATAGGATAAATAAAAAACTGTTTATCAATGAGAGAAAAAGGGATGAGGTTCTTGTATCCTTGTAGATTCAGATGATGAAAGTATATATATAAGGTACCTTATATCAGTGTGAAGCTGAAAAATCCGCCTTCTTTATATATCCACAGCTGTCATCATGAGATGCATCTAAATGATAGAATTCTCCAGGCTGTGGTGAGGGAACGGTTGGTAACAGTGGTGAGACGTTCCCCGAGCAGCTACCAAACACTAATGAAACCGGCCTGTCGCCGTGTTCGTTGTTCACTTGTTTTTCACTACACTTACTCCAACAGCTGATATAAATATTATAAGATTCTTGTAACCATATTTTAAATGAAAATATATCACTTACAATTTGATTTACATTATAAATAATTTAAAAAAATTCTTAAGCTATGAGGATTATAGAATAAGGAAAATAAGGATTACACAAATTAAAGAAGAAAAAATACAATTAATAACAAATAAAAGGGCCTGGTTTAAACGGGAAAAAAATGACATTTAAGAAAATAATACACTAGGGCGTTTTACAATTAGGAAATGGGAATTTTCAATGAATTTCTGAGTTCAAGTTATTCTACCTGCTATTCATCCCCTACGATAAAGTACAAAGTGGATCTCAGTCGTTAAAGGTACCGTGAAGTGCGTCTAGCGCCCACTTGTGTAATCGAAATTTTCAAAAAAATGTAATTAGGAATTGGAGATCACCAAGAAGTTCGTGTAAACAATGTAAATCACGAAAATCACACACTAAAAAAACACGTGAAAAGGGTTCAACGTTTGTGTGTGGCAAACATTCCAAAATAATATGTGAAGATTGCTTGAATGCCATTGAAGGTGTAAGCGAAGGCAGTTCATAATCCATTTTGTGATATAATATGTTATGTAACATGTATAATTTATAGTGTAATATATATATTGTAATAAAAATATTTTATATTTGGTTATATAGTACTACTAGTAGTATACATTATTAGTTATATATTTATAACTAATAAATATTAGTTAGATAGTTATACTAGCTGTATATCCCGGTTTCACCCGGAGAATTTCATTTTTGAAATCTATAAACTGAGTCATTTATCGACTCAAACGGTCGATTCTGTAACGTTTACAAACCAATGTAAAGCGAGATCGAAACGATTATTATAACAATAAAGAATATACACAGAGATCGGCTAAGGTGTTGTGCAATTTTAATATGGACAGGTGTTCGCATCTGGTCTGAAAGAACCACTGAGCGAAATTTAGAGAATTTAGGACAAACGGTATTGATTTCTATAAAGAACAAACAGAATTTGATCTTTATATACATAGATTGTAGCTGCATATCCCGGTATCGCACGGGGAATTTCATTTTTCTAAAGAAACGGTCGATTTCGTAAAAAAAAAAAAATTGTAAATTGAGATCATTATGATTTTTATAACAATAAAGAATATCAGCTGCAGATCGGCTGGGTTATGCAATTTTAATATGAACAGGTGTTCGCTCCTGGTCTGAAAGAACCACCGAGCGAAATGTGGAGAATATGGAATATAAGCTGAAGATCGGCAGAAGTTATGCAATTTTAAGATGGACAGGTGTTCGCACCTAGTCTGAAAGAACCACTGAGCGAAATTTGGAGAATAAAGATTATCAGCGAAATTTGGAGAATAAAGAATATCAGCTGAAGATCGGCTGAAGTTGTGTAATTTTAATATGGACAGGTGTTCGCACCTGGTCTGAAAGAACCACTGAGCGAAATTTGGAGAATTTAGGACAAAGGGTATGAATTAAAAATTATTAAATTAAAATATAAAATACCATGTTCAATACTTAACAATATTTTCGGAGGCGGCGAAAAAATTTATAATTGTTAATACTAAAAATTAGGAAAATCTTAAAATTCTATATAGATTTTCTATTTTGCGCCGTCTCCGATTGTTAAGTATTGAACATGGTATTTAATATTTTAATTTAATAATTTTTATTAACAGTTAGTATGTATTCGTACTAATCAAAATAAAATTATCCGTTTTAATGTATTTTTTCGCTTTTCATACCATTTTCAATTTTGCTGCGTATTCATAAAAATCAGAAGGTAATTATTTCATACTTTTCAGTGCATGTACTTTTACTGGTTCCTAGTTTTCGAAGTCGGTTTAATTTTTTTTATAAAATGTTTTTTATACAATCTATGGTTTAATGATATAATGATAGATATAATGATATTATAATGAGTTTTAGAATTTTTTCCACCTAAGTCATATTTTCCACTGTGCGGTGCACAAATTTTGTTCTATTTCATTTTCCAAGTGACTCTTAATGTTAATTTTATATACTACAATTTTAAGATCGTTCATTTATAGGTAAAAAAAGTATAAATTAACAAAAACATTATGTTATAATTATAAATTAAATTATTTATAATAAGATTAAAAATTTACAAACATATTTGATAACAATATTGATATGATTTACAATTAACTAGTGCCTCTAGCCTGTCATGTTGTAGATGGCACCTAAAATGTAACTAAATAAATACAACTAACTAAATCAATCTTTCATTTCCAAACGCGGTCACATTGTAATATTTAACAAAACAAAATTAAAATATAAATATATAATCTATATAAATAAAGATGAAATTCTGTTTGTTAGTTTTTTTGTTATTTATAGAAATTCATACCCTTTGTCCTAAATTATCCAAATTTCGCTCAGTGGTTCTTTCAGACCAGGTGCGAACACCTGTCCATATTAAAATTACACAACTTCAGCCGATCTTCAGCTGATATTCTTTATTCTCCAAATTTCGCTGATAATCGGAGACGGCGCAAAATAGAAAATCTATATAGAATTTTAAGATTTTCCTAATTTTTAGTATTAACAATTATAAATTTTTTCGCCGCCTCCGAAAATATTGTTAAGTATTGAACATGGTATTTTATATTTTAATTTAATAATTTTTATTAACAGTTAGTATGTATTCGTACTAAACAAAATAAAATTATCCGTTTTAATGCATTTTTCCGCTTTTCAAACCATTTTCAATTTTGCTGCGTATTCATAAAAATCAGAAGATAATTATTTCATACTTTTCAGTGCATGTACTTTTACTGGTTCCTAGTTTTCGAAGTCGGTTTAATTTTTTTTATAAAATGTGTTTTATTTCATACTTTTTAGTGGCGGAAGATAATTTTTAATATAAGGCGGAAGGAAGCAATGCGTTGATTTCTAAAACTAATTCTGTATGCTTTTTTTTATACAGATTTTAAGTGCATTTTGAACTGATTTCGGGTTTTCGAAGTCTTTTTTTTTTTTTTTTATTCGGTACCCCTCTTTAGATACTACAAGTGAGTTTGGTTCATTAGTTGGTTGTTCTATCCATGGTGGGAAGTACGAGATCTATTCCGTGGGTCCCTCGCGAAATAAAAGTCAGCCCACCCAGGTAGCGCTATACCACGTTCGTCTATCCCAGGTCTTTAAATTATAATTATATCAATTTTAATCAACTATCACATTATCAATTCTATGAATATGCACAGAAAATTGAAAATCGTTTGCGTTAGGTGCAGTACACACCTTTCAACACCCTATCTACTTTGTTTTGTTTTTTTGTTAAGACCAATGTTCCATCGGGAAGACACATAAAACTTTTTTTCTACAATGACAATATTTTTCCTTTGCGGAATATTGTCTTCGGTACTTGTTTATTACATACATACATCTGTGTTCCGAAAGGAGGTGTCCAGTTTTGCTCGGCTATAACATGAATCCGGCAACTTCAAGATATCGTAGGTATAGGAACAGTTGGTATTTTGGCCGTTTTTTGACCAGTTTTATTGGTAAATATAATAAACAACGTATACGTTTGTTATTTCGGTATCTGAGAATATGACTACCTCGAAATGGAAACAATTCTTGACAAATGACTATCTTTAAGATTTTCGTTTCTAGACTCTTTTTTCGAGTGCCACCCTAGGGACGTTATGGTTACTTAAAGAAAAAAATTAGACAATTCACCATCGTAGATGGAATTGGAGATGCAAGAAAATAATATTAAATTTTTTTAGCGGGATGTATTTATTTCATGACTGGAATAATAATAAGTCCATATTATGGTCATATCCATAATATTTTTCTTAATTTTAAAACCAAATTTAAGCTTAGTTAATTGTTATTTGTGATCTCAAAATCAATAATTTGGCACTTACAGCAATTTTCATCTAAACACCTCAATAGTTGAAGAAACATAATTAAAAACCGATAATAGTAATCTGGATAACATAACAAAAGTGTCACTCCAGAGTGAAGAATCCGCTCAAGATTTTATGATTACATTGTATGTTAATAACCGACAGACAGCTACCGAGTGTATCCGGAAGCTGACAGAGGTGCCTGAATCTTTTGTTAAGGCCTCTAAATCAAATGAAAAAGAGCTTTTCCAGGAAGCATTGAATTCCTTTTTAATGTGCATAGCGAGTGGAAGTCGGAAATCAAAATCCAATTTAAAACAATAATGGCTACGATTTTACTAATCTCTTTTAAAAAGGGTTATTAATGCTCGGCCTTTCTTTAAATTCTATGAATTTTGTGGTTTTATGACTATGCTGTCCATCCGTCGTTTAGATATTCATTTAGGATTTTTTACTGTTATCGGTGTTTAATCTTCTTAAATCTATAAAAAAAATCTTTTAAGCAACCCAAAAAAATGTTCTTGAGATTTATTTCTTGGCAAAATTTTCCAGGAACAGGGTCGAAACAACAATAACTTTGCCGGAACCATAAAGAAGTGTTTTATTTTTCAGAAAACGACAGCGATATTCTACTGATATTATATATCTTTATTAAAATCTATTGTTGAAAATTTATTTAAGGTTATGTATAAGGTTTGTTCCAACAAGCATTTAAACCACGTCAATAACTAACACACTTCACATGTTCTCCCCCACTCTTTTAATTCTGAATTTGATTGGTTTGTTTTCCCAACCGATTTATCGACCATTAGAACATTATTGAGCATTGCTTGAAATCAACCAATCAAATTTAGAATAAAAAAACGAGTATAGTACCTGATCAGTTGGTTATTTCTCAACGTGTTTTAATAGTATGTTGGAGCATACCTTATAATATATATATGCCATATGTTTTTCAAATAAGTAAATATTTTGAGCGATAATTAAATAATTATTTTCATGTTTTTCCCCAATAACTTCTTTAATAAATTAAGAGCCCAAAAAAGGTTTTAATGGGACCACATTGGGAAAATACTCTACAAGATGCAAAAGGTTTTGTTCCAATTGCCCTGGGAGGGTTGACTTTTATTTCGTTGCGGCCCCACGGAATAAATCTCGACTCTCCCACCATGGTTAGGATAGGTTGGTTAAAAAAAAAAAAAAAAAAAAAAAAAAAAAAAAAAAAAAAAAAAAAAAAAAAAAGAGCACATAGGTATTCAATTGAGTAACCTCCTTTTTCGAAGTCGGTTAAAAACATTTTTTATTATTACTATTTTTTTAATAATCAATGAACATTAAATAGAATTTAAATCAATTACTGAAATAAAATTAGGTGCTTTTATAATAAGTAATTAACGTAATTAGGTACAGGTCGATAAATATTAATAAATTATGAATATTAAACATCTAATTGCCTTCTTCACTTGTGTCATGATATGATGATCCAGATTGATCTGAAAACTCTGGCTCTGACATGTCATCATTTGGTTATTCTAAATTAACAGTTGCCTTTTTCATAACTTTGGAAGCACTACGCTTATCAGGAACATAAAGCGCTTGCTCTGAAGCGAAAGTAAATTTTTCACAGTCAACCTTCAATAACTCGCTGACTTTTCTTTTTTTTTGTTTTCTCACTAAAACAATCGAAACATTTTTAGGGGCTTCGTGAGCGTTAACAAGTAAGTTGGATAACTGAAATACTGGACAGCTGTTCTACCCAATTGCATGAAGGCGGTGAACAAATTTTCTATCTATAAATATGGTTTTTATTCCTTGATATTCGTTGCCAGCGATTCCTTTAAGTGCTCAAATACTTTCTGAAGAACTCTTGTCTCTGGCAGTACATAAATTTTGTGTATTCACACTGCCTAAAGTCTTCGAGGAAGTCGAGAAATGTTCCCGCTAAGATAGATAGAAATGAGGAAATGGAACCTCCTGACATCTTCGCTACATACTTTAAACGGACTGGAATTCCCTGGATCAGGAAATACATTGTAGTATCTTATGAAGAAGAGGGTAAGACATTTTTAACCTCTAGCACATTCAAGGTATGTAGGTTCTTTAAAAGCTATGCCCCAAATACAAATGTCAAAATTTTAAGAAATGGTAAGCTGTTGTTAGATGTGAATAATGAGAAGTATTTTTTAAACTTAAGAAACGTTAAGCAATATGAATATTCAATAGTGAACTGTAGCCTTCATCCATTTTTAAATTATTCCAAAGGTGTAATATATTGCCCAGAATTAAATTGTTGCTCTGAAGCAGAACTCAAGGAAGAACTAAGGCAGGAGGGTGTGGTGAAAGTAAGGCGAGTTTACCGACGGTCAGGAGAAACCAAGATCCACACCTCGTTGCTCATCCTAACCTTTGAGAAGCCCGAGTTACCAGGTAATCTCAAATTAGACTTTATAAATATTAAATTAAGGCCGTATATACCCAACCATTTTCAATGTTTCATTTGTTTTGCGTTTAATCACACATCCTCTAAATGTCAGCGTAGTATTTGTGGTAAATGTAGTTTCAATAAACACGACGGTAACTGCAATAACCCAATAAAATGTATCAATTGTTCAGATTTGCATCTAGCATGGACACGAGTATGTCCCATATTTCTTAAAGAAAAAGAAGTACAAACATTGAAAATAACCGATAGAATTCCTTATCCCTTAGCTAAAAAAAATGTAGAAAACAGAACGCCAACAGTTCCCTCTACGGGGAGTTATTCTAAAATAGCATCTTGCCCGCCCACAAATACGGAAATAAACAAACAAATGGAAAAACTTGTATCATTAGTTGAATCCTTGGTACTGAAAGTTCAAGAATTAGAAACTGGAATCAGTAATCAAACAAACAATGCAAATAACCTCCCGGTTCCTAGCAATATAAATGATATAAAGATTAGTAATGTTACAAAATACGAACTCAAAACACATGTAATAGAAACCTCACATTAAATGATATCCTAGTAGTGAACACAACTAGGAATCAGTTTGAGACAAACCCAAATGAGTTACAACAAATATTGCCAAAAACCCTTAAACAAGCTGAGTATATTCATGACAAATATAGTCCGAATGTTGATGGCAATAAAGGAATCCCTAAATCCGAAAACAATCCCTGGCCCCCACAACAATAGCGGAAAAAAGGAAAAACCAACCCAAAGAAGAATTAACCCAAATTCAATCTAAATAAATAACTATCTATATAAATAATCTAAATAAAAATCTATCTACACTATCTAACCAATAAATTATAACCTTTCATCTTTCATGAATTCTTTATTTGTAATATCATGCAACTCGATATTCATTCATATCTTGATCACAACTCGATTCGATTCATCTTCGAAAACCTTTCACCTCTGGTAAATTTTTATTGATTTCTACCCTGCAACCTAACACACTATTGTTCTCAGTAATATTTTTGACATTATGAACATATTTCAATGGAACATTAGAGGATTTCAGTATCATAAAAGTGAATTAGAGATATTGTTGCGGGACACCAAAGCAAATATTATTTGTCTACAGGAAACCCACTTATCGCCTAAATGTAAAGCGAAATTTCGAGATTTTTTAATATTTCGTTAAGACTACACAGATGGGTAGAGAGCCTGTGGTGGAGTAAGTATATTGATCAGTCTTGAAGTTCCTTGCCTTATCGTCCCAATAAAATCATCTCTGCAAGCCGTTGCTGTTAGGATGCTGTCTCCTTCTCCTCTAACCATTTGATGTTTGTATATACCACCCACAAACAGTTTTCCGATTACGGCATTGAACGAACTATATAACGAGCTCGCAGCCCCAATCTTACTGCTCGGTGACTTCAACTGTCACAGTCTTCTCTGGGGGTCTTCACAATCGTATAGTGGAGGGAAACTGAAGGAAGACTTTATAGATACCAATAATCTAACCATCTTAAACGACTCATCCTACACTTGCATTTGTCCAAGGTCGGGTAACTTGTCCAATATTGATTTATCGTTAACAACTCCTAATATATCCTCAAAATTGAAATGGCGTACCATTGATGACACATATGGTAATGACCATACCCAATTTTAATCGAATTTCACGGCAGGGTTCAAACAATTACAATTTCTAATCGATGGCTTGTCAAATGTGCTGATTGTGATCAGTATCGAGTATTAGCAAATTTATCCGACCTCCAACTCGCCGAAAACAGTATAGCTGATCAATACGAGGTGATAAAGTAAACAATCTGCACCGCTGCAGAGAGTTCAATACCGAGAAGCAGGTCGAATAGGAAACGGATTTCAGTTCCTTGGTGGACCAAGGATTGTTCTACCGCTATCAAAGACAGGAAAAAAGCATTGCGAAATTTTAAAAATAAACTGAATTCAGATAACTTTGCCAAATATACCGCAGCTAAGAAATATTCACGTTTTGTGATAAAGCAAAGTAAAAAGTTGTGCTGGCAGCAGTTTGTGTCGCGAATAAACAACAATACATCGGTCGCTGACGTAAATATTCTTAAGACAGTCGATGGAATAATCACAGACCCAACGGCTATAGCTAATACCATGGGAGAGCACTTTTATTTGACTTTTTCCGTTTCATCAGATAGCTTTCAAGCCGCATGGGCATCAGAAGATCAGTCTGCTGAGAGCAATATACTGAACGCCCCTTTTCCCTTCTTAGAATTTAATAAAGCACTTAAATCATGTAAAGAGCGCTCACCTGGACCGGACACCATTACTTACAGCATGTTGAAAAACTTATCTTACCACAGCAAAATATTTCTCAGTAAATTTCTGAATAATGAATATAGTTCAAGTTTCTTTTCCAACGATTGGCACAAATCGGAAATAATCCCCATTCTTAAGAAAGGCAAACCAAAAGAATTTAGGACAAACTACCGACCTATTGCACTGACTAGTTGGCTTTGTAAGCTGGTAGAAAGAATGGTAGCAAATCGTTTAAAATGGTATTTAGAAAATCAAAATATTCTACTTTTATGGCACAGTGGTTTTCGTTGTGGTAGAGGTGCGTTAGATAACCTAACTAAGTTAGAAAATGATATAATAGGTGCATTTCGATCATAGGAATTCCTCTTAGCTGTGTTCTTAGATCTGAAAAATGCATTTAATTCGGTAAATAAAAAATGCATACTAAAATCACTAGTTGAGTATGGAATAACCGGTGAAATGTTTCGATTTATATCCAACTTTTTAAGCAACAGAAAATTTTATGTAAGATCCGGTAACGCTGTGTCCGTTCAAAGAGAATTTGATCAACGTAGTGGTGTTCCTCAAGGCAGGTATTGAGTCCGATTTTATTTAACCTTGCAATAAATGGGGTTGCAACTGAGATAAGTTCACCAGTAAAAATTGTAATGTATGCTGATAATATTGTGGTTTACGTCAAGGGGCAACACAGTACGCTAATTCATGATATTCTACAAGAAGCCTTGTCAAATATCACTTCGTGGCTCAACACACGAGGCTTCGAGATAGCCGTAAGCAAAACACATCACAAGGCAATCGTATTCACGAAAAACCGAAATTTCATCATCAAAAACATCAAAATTAACGGGGCAGATATAACCTACTCAACAAATGTTAAATATCTGGGTGCCACTTTGATCGCTCTTTAACATGGAAACCTTATATTAAAGATCTAAAGTAAAATTGTTTACAATCTTTAAATATCCTAAAAACTGTAAGTAACCACAACTGTGGCGCGGATAGAAGCAGCATAATTCGGCTTTACAAAACACTCATTATGAGCAAATTAGATTATGCGTGTCTAGCATACGGTTCCGCAAATAACAAAACTTTGAAGATGCTAGAAACGGTCCAAAATACAGCGATCTCTGAGTTGCTATTGGAGCATTTCGTTCAAGCCCCATAGCGAATCTCCAAGTAGAGGCTGGTGTAATGCCATTGAAAATACGAAGGAAGATCTTAGACTTGGCTTAGTACAGGTCACCCTTTAAACGAAATTTTCCGATTGCTCACAATGAACCCTGCCAACATAAATACAAAAGCAAAGTAAAGTGGTCACTACCGGAAAGATGCTCAGCACACATAACCCATCTTGATCTTGAACCCTTCCTCTCAATTTTGGAATATCGAACCCTGTTTGTTACCGATTCCTAAGGTAAAACATAATAAGGGCCTTGGACCAAAGCTGGGGATGTTGGAGTTAGCAGAATTTCAACAAAACCAACCCGACTGGCAATATTTATACACCGATGGTTCCAAAACAGAGGATGGAGTAGGCGCAGCCGTTGTCTCTAATAAAAGATACACTTATTCATTACCATCAATTTGCACATCATACCACGCGGGACTTTTGGCAATTAATCGTGCAATAAACAAATTAAATACAGTAAAAAAATAGGTATACATATGTTCAGATTCAGAATCGGTTCTTAAGACAATAAAAAATCCATTTTCGACGAACACATCGATATCTTAATACACTTGAAATCATTGGAAACGGTTGGGTATAAGGTACAATTTTTGTGGTTACCAGGTTACTTTGATATCAAAGGCAAAGAGCTTGCTGATACTAAGGCGAAAAAAGGGATTAAAGAAGGAGAGCCAATAACACATGCACTCGCCACAGAAGTAATTGCCTTAGTAAAGCAAAAGGCTGGTTCGGACTGAGAGACAACAAATTAAGACTGGTAGAACCCAGCGTAGCTCCAAATAGCACTGCAGCTAAACAGAAGAGAGGAAGTACTTCTCAGCCGCCTAAGGATAGGGCACACAATGGTCACTCACCAGTACCTCATGGCAAAGAAATCCCCGCCTCAATGCATCACCTGCGGTGTGCCTCTGACGCTGTCGTATATCCTCACAGAGTGTTATGCCTACGAAATAGAGCGGAGAGAAGTGGGAATTGGAACCGACTTAGGCGAGATACTAAGTAACACCTTGAAGATGGCCGAAAAATTGTTATTGTTTTTACGGAAAATTAATCTTTATGTCAAACTTTAATGTATTTTTTTTTTATCTTTATTATATTTCATTGTCCTTTTGTTTTCCTTTTTTGTATAATATTATCCTTTATTCTCTTCCCAACTTATTCATTTATAATATTATCCTTTATTCTCTTCCCAAGCAACACTTAAATTCTTGGAGCGTTACTACCTTCTTTATTGTTTTTATCCTTTATTATAACAAATTAATTATAACAATTGATCGAACATTAAGAACCAGATAGCAATAATTTTAAATTTAATTTATTTAATTAATTTAATTTATAATATAATATAATATAATTTAATTACTTTAATTTAATTTATTTAATAGTTCTCTGAAGAAGAAGATAGAAGCAATTGCAAACATACCTCCTCCAAAATATAAGGAAGAACTAAAAATATTTTGGGTGGAATAATCTGCTATGCCAAATTTATTCCTGATCGCTCTGAAATAGCTGAGCCCTTACATAGACTCTTAGACAAAAATAAGTCATGGAAGTGGTCTGAAGTAAACCAGCGATCATTTGAACTTTTAAACAAAAGTTAATAGAAGCTCCAATTTTATCGCATTCCGATGACAGAAAACCCATTATCATTTGTGCTGCTGCTTCTCCTTATGGAGTCGGAGGAATTCTGACCCACCTAGATGAGCAAGGCCAAGAGCACCCAGTGGCTTATTGCTCACATTCGCTAACCAAGACCCAGAGAAATTATTCGCAGCTGGATCGGGAGGCTTTGGGACTTGTCCATGCTTTTAGAACCCACCATCAATACCTATCCTTTCCCCACTTTAAATCCTTTGGAGCATCTCCGTGCCATCTTGACTTTACAAGATGTATTCGTAAGAGTAACACCAATAAGTGGAATAAGTTTTTTGGGAATTCCTAAAGACATTTTAACATGTTCTCCCTGGCAATGGTATCGTAGGCCTGCATGAAATTGATAAATACGTGTGGGAGATTTACATTATACTCAATTGATTACGTTTTACGTTACGTAACTCATCTCGTTAGAAAGAAGTCACATTGTCGGATACAATATATTGAGGGAGTCCGAATGAAGCAAAGAGTTTCCTTAACTCCGAGATCACATGTTTTGCATCAGTCGTTGGAACTCGTCGAACTTCGGGATATTTTGTCGTAGAATGGATGAGATTAAAACATATTGTTTCTGGAAAGGCCCCGCGAAGTTCATGTGAACTCTTGTCCAAGGTTGCTCTGATACTTCCTAGTTAAGAGTAGGTGCTCTCGGAGGATTGTTTCTGATTACTTGACAAGAGTCGCATGAGTTAATTCGATTGTCAATGCCAGGCCAACAGACGTGAGACCTTGCTAAAGCTTTAGTGGCCACAATCCCCGGGTGGTTTCCATGAAGAAATTTTGACATGTTTCGGAGGTTTGCGGGGACGGCAACTCGATCACCCCAAAGCAGGCAATTTCTGTGAACTGAAAATTCACAAGAACCAAAAAAATGCTACGACCTGTCGACCAGTCGGACTGGGCTACTCCTGCTCGCTTCGTCCAGAAGGAGAATGGCCAGGTAAGGGTCGTCGGCGATTACAAAAATACTGTTAATCCGGCTATTAAGGACTCAGCATATCCCTTACCAACTGTTGCGGAGGCCATTGCCACTCTTAATGGGGGTATCATATTTTCACAGATGGATCTCCGGGATGCAAATAAGCACCTCAAAGTGGATGAAGAAACTGCTAAATTATTGACTATTAGTACTCTAATTGGATTATTTGAAGTTCATAGATTACTAGATGGGCTCAGTCTGGCCCTTAGGATCTTTCGAAAATTCATTAAGCCACGCCTTCAAAGCATTCCTGGTGTTGTTGTCTATCTTGATTATATAAAAATTCAAGGTAAATCTGTAAAAGAGGATGATGAAAGACTTATAGAAGTTCTTAAACGTTTAGAAGACTCTAACCTTAGAATAAATTATGATAAATCCATTTTTGGTGTCACTTCAATGGAATTCTTGGGTTTAGCATAGACAAAATGGGCGTCGAACCTCTGAAGAAGAAGATAAATGCAATTGCAAACATACCTCCTCCAAAATATAAGGAAGAACTAAAAATATTTTGGGTGGAATAATCTGCTATGCCAAATTTATTCCTGATCGCTCTGAAATAGCTGAGCCCTTACATAGACTCTTAGACAAAAATAAGTCATGGAAGTGGTCTGAAGTAAACCCGCGATCATTTGAACTTTTAAACAAAAGTTAATAGAAGCTCCAATTTTATCGCATTCCGATGACAGAAAACCCATTATCATTTGTGCTGCTGCTTCTCCTTATGGAGTCGGAGGAATTCTGACCCACCTAGATGAGCAAGGCCAAGAGCACCCAGTGGCTTATTGCTCACATACGCTAACCAAGACCCAGAGAAATTATTCGCAGCTGGATCGGGAGGCTTTGGGACTTGTCCATGCTTTTAGAACCTACCATCAATACCTATGGGGCCGTAAATTCATACTTTACACGGACCATAAACCGCTTTTGGGAATTTTCAATCCACATAAGAAGATGCCTGATGTCGTCTCCATGAAGCACAAACGCTATCGTCAAATCCTAGACTCTTACGACTATGAATTGCAATATCGACCAGCTGAACAGCATCGGAATGTTTACCTTCTTTCAAGGCAACCACTTAAAAATGAAATTAAAGAAAAACCTCTTTCTTTAATGATGCTTGAAGGAATTACGAGGTGTCCTATTAGTGCGACTGAGGAATGCGTCCCATTAGGAAGGTGTCCCATTAGTGCTTCTGGATTAAGAATGGTTAGTGTTATATATAATATATTAATTAATTCATTGTTGCATAATCATATGTAAAATATTAATTCAGTTTATTAAATAAAGTTGTAGTGTAAACTACATTTATTAAAATATTCCTAAATATAACAATGGCGACGAGGGAAAAACTAATCAGACAAAGATCTGTCTGTAAAGGACAATTGATACGGATAGAAAAACAATTGAAGGATGGAGAACTTACAAGTACAATTGAAAACATTAATTACTATGTCAATAAAATTGATCAAGTAAGGAACAAATTCGATGAAATTCAAACTAAGCTTGAGATGGAGATGAGAGAAGAGGATTTTAATGAACAATTAAATTACAGATACGAAATTGGGGAGTTGTATAAAAATGTAATAATAAAAATTAATTCAATTAGGAAAAATATTAGAGCTATGCTGGGAGTCTGGTTCCGGCAGCCGTGCAGTGCACATCGTGTCTGTAACTTTTCTTCTGTTTCTTTTGTTGTAGTAATATTTTGAAGGAAAAAATTGCAAAGTGCGTATTAGTGAGAATAGAATTGGTATGTGATTAACTATTAAAGAAAATCCTACAAGTTATAAGAAAGAAATTAAATAAAAAGACTTACGGAAGAACATTAGAAATAGCCCCCACTATAAGTGAGTTTTTACTTCACCTATAATTTTGAATAATTGCTAATCTAAATTTAGTAAAACAAACTAATTGATAGACAGATAGATACATATATATAATTATACTCTTTGTAAAAATGGCATATACAAATGAAGATTTAATGAATGAAATAAAGAAAAATAATGCAGAAACATCGGGTATAAAAATAGTCTGGATCAAATCGTAACATTATTGCAAACTGTGATGATATATCAAGATGAATTAACAAATAAATGTAGGCAACTTGAAATAAAAAAAAGAGAGCCTGCATTTTCAAGTTGCCTACATTTATTTGTTAATTCATCTTGATATATCATCACAGTTTGCAATAATGTTACGATTTGATCCAGACTATTTTTATACCCGATGTTTCTGCATTATTTTTCTTTATTTCATTCATTAAATCTTCATTTGTATATGCCATTTTTACAAAGAGTATAATTATATATATGTATCTATCTGTCTATCAATTAGTTTGTTTTACTAAATTTAGATTAGCAATTATTCAAAATTATAGGTGAAGTAAAAACTCACTTATAGTGGGGGCTATTTCTAATGTTCTTCCGTAAGTCTTTTTATTTAATTTCTTTCTTATAACTTGTAGGATTTTCTTTAATAGTTAATCACATACCAATTCTATTCTCACTAATACGCACTTTGCAATTTTTTCCTTCAAAATATTACTACAACAAAAGAAACAGAAGAAAAGTTACAGACACGATGTGCACTGCACGGCTGCCGGAACCAGACTCCCAGCATAGCTCTAATATTTTTCCTAATTGAATTAATTTTTATTATTACATTTTTATCCAACTCCCCAATTTCGTATCTGTAATTTAATTGTTCATTAAAATCCTCTTCTCTCATCTCCATCTCAGGCTTAGTTTGAATTTCATCGAATTTGTTCCTTACTTGATCAATTTTATTGACATAGTAATTAATGTTTTCAATTGTACTTGTAAGTTCTCCATCCTTCAATTGTTTTGTTGAAAGAAGGTAAACATTCCGATGCTGTTCAGCTGGTCGATATTGCAATTCATAGTCGTAAGAGTCTAGGATTTGACGATAGCGTTTGTGCTTCATGGAGACGACATCAGGCATCTTCTTATGTGGATTGAAAATTCCCAAAAGCGGTTTATGGTCCGTGTAAAGTATGAATTTACGGCCCCATAGGTATTGATGGTAGGTTCTAAAAGCATGGACAAGTCCCAAAGCCTCCCGATCCAGCTGCGAATAATTTCTCTGGGTCTTGGTTAGCGTATGTGAGCAATAAGCCACTGGGTGCTCTTGGCCTTGCTCATCTAGGTGGGTCAGAATTCCTCCGACTCCATAAGGAGAAGCAGCAGCACAAATGATAATGGGTTTTCTGTCATCGGAATGCGATAAAATTGGAGCTTCTATTAACTTTTGTTTAAAAGTTCAAATGATCGCTGGTTTACTTCAGACCACTTCCATGACTTATTTTTGTCTAAGAGTCTATGTAAGGGCTCAGCTATTTCAGAGCGATCAGGAATAAATTTGGCATAGCAGATTATTCCACCCAAAATATTTTTAGTTCTTCCTTATATTTTGGAGGAGGTATGTTTGCAATTGCTTCTATCTTCTTCTTCAGAGGTTCGACGCCCATTTTGTCTATGCTAAACCCAAGAATTCCATTGAAGTGACACCAAAAATGGATTTATCATAATTTATTCTAAGGTTAGAGTCTTCTAAACGTTTAAGAACTTCTATAAGTCTTTCATCATCCTCTTTTACAGATTTACCTTGAATTTTTATATAATCAAGATAGACAACAACACCAGGAATGCTTTGAAGGCGTGGCTTAATGAATTTTCGAAAGATCCTAAGGGCCAGACTGAGCCCATCTAGTAATCTATGAACTTCAAATAATCCAATTAGAGTACTAATAGTCAATAATTTAGCAGTTTCTTCATCCACTTTGAGGTGCTTATTTGCATCCCGGAGATCCATCTGTGAAAATATGATACCCCCATTAAGAGTGGCAATGGCCTCCGCAACAGTTGGTAAGGGATATGCTGAGTCCTTAATAGCCGGATTAACAGTATTTTTGTAATCGCCGACGACCCTTACCTGGCCATTCTCCTTCTGGACGAAGCGAGCAGGAGTAGCCCAGTCCGACTGGTCGACAGGTCGTAGCATTTTTTTGGTTCTTGTGAATTTTCAATTCACAGAAATTGCCTGCTTTGGGGTGATCGAGTTGCCGTCCCCGCAAACCTCCGAAACATGTCAAAATTTCTTCATGGAAACCACCCGGGGATTGTGGCCACTAAAGCTTTAGCAAGGTCTCACGTCTGTTGGCCTGGCATTGACAATCGAATTAACTCATGCGACTCTTGTCAAGTAATCAGAAACAATCCTCCGAGAGCACCTACTCTTAACTAGGAAGTATCAGAGCAACCTTGGACAAGAGTTCACATGAACTTCGCGGGGCCTTTCCAGAAACAATATGTTTTAATCTCATCCATTCTACGACAAAATATCCCGAAGTTCGACGAGTTCCAACGACTGATGCAAAACATGTGATCTCGGAGTTAAGGAAACTCTTTGCTTCATTCGGACTCCCTCAATATATTGTATCCGACAATGTGACTTCTTTCTAACGAGATGAGTTACGTAACGTAAAACGTAATCAATTGAGTATAATGTAAATCTCCCACACGTATTTATCAATTTCATGCAGGCCTACGATACCATTGCCAGGGAGAACATGTTAAAATGTCTTTAGGAATTCCCAAAAAACTTATTCCACTTATTGGTGTTACTCTTACGAATACATCTTGTAAAGTCAAGATGGCACGGAGATGCTCCAAAGGATTTAAAGTGGGGAAAGGATTACGTGAAGGTGACCCATTGTCAAACTGGTGTTGGAGTCCACAATTCGTAAAGTAAGAACGAATCCGGGCGGTACCATATTCAAACGCCTAACCCAACATATGGCTTTTGCGGATGATGTACCATACTGATCTCAGCTAGAACAAGGCAAGCTCTGTCTGGAGCGCTGGAAGAGTTTCTATGGGCTGCTAAGGAAATCGGGCTTGAGATCAATGAGCTGAAGACCGTCTATAAGCAGACTGGAAAAAGATGCGATGAAGAGTGGACTATACAACTGGGAGAGTACCGATTACAGTCATGTCAAGAATTCAGATATCTCGGTAGCTTAACCCTTTAAGCGCTAAGCACTCGGAACGTGAGTTGAACTGAGACGCTGAGCGGGTCTGCAGGCATTTCACTCCCCACCCTAAGGCTTGCAGGCCACTCTCCGCCTCTGACTGCTTTAACTTCTTCAACTCCTCATAACCTTCACCGACTATTTATTAATGTTTTATTTATTTTTTATGATTCTAAAATACTTTTATCATTATTTCAATAAATTAAAATGCTAGATTACCGATTGCAATAAGCGATTACGTGATATAAGAAGGTAATAATGAAAAATAATATAATAATGTTAATACTTTATATACATTTTTTTAAATTGAATTAATTTTAAATAAGTAATATTTTTTTTAATATAAAGTAATATTTTAATAATTTACCAATGTTTAGATGGATAAAAAACTTTTCCATCGTCTTTTTAGATGCGGGTTTTGGACCGCCACCGGCAGAGTTAGGACATTTTTTTATTATTTTTTTTTTAATTATTTTAATTTTTTTTTATTTTTAAATTTTATTTAATTTTTTTTTCATTTTATATTTTTGCAGTAATTTTTTTGTTTGTTTTTCATATATCAAATTTATTCTTTTTTACAAATTTTTTTTTTGTGTGTGATATGTTTCAAAACAAGGTGTTGCACAAAGGGCGACTCTACAGTTTCTACAACTGTATCTCGTCTCTCTCCTTATTTTCTTCTGGCTGCAGACTTTTAATTAATTTAAAAAAAATTAATTTTATATTTTTATTAAGGGTTAAGTCTCCATGGATCCGCTAGGATGTGCCTCAGTCACCACAACTTATCTCTTGTAAAGCTGAGGACGCTAAATAAGTGAAAAACCATTTGCGAGATATCTCGTCATTAGCGTGTGGGGACCGACTCTGTTTCGCGACATATCTCGTCTGGAGCCATGAAAGGGTTAATAACTACCGATAAGCTGATTATATCAGATATAAAAGCCCGTATCGCAGTATGCTGCCCGTATGGGGTTTACAGAAGGCCCTAAAGTTCAAGAACCTCTCAAGACTGGCAAAACTGCTAATACAAAACACAGTAGTAAGGCCAACTGTTACATATGGTAGCGAAGCTTGGACCCTAACTATCGAAAGCAAAAGAATAAAAAATGGAGACTCCTGGCAAATCAGGAAGGCAAAAAAGGAACTGCAGGAATTATTCGGGGAAGGAGATATTGCCTCATACATCCAGATGGCTCGATTAAGATGTTGCAGGGGCATGTTGAGCGGATGGATACCAGCAGAATCCCGAAAAAACTGCTCTGCGGGAAGCCAAGAGGTGGACGAAGGCGTGGGAGGCCTCGACTACGATGTTCGGATGATATAGAGGCACACCTGAAGGCTTTAGGTGTTTATCGCTGGAGAAGTCCAACCTAATAACTTTAGAACCAAAATATAATTACGTCAAATAGTTCAACGCTGCAGCTAGCCCTTATAGGTCTGCTAGAGATCATGCGGTCGCCCACATAGGCGACGTTCGTCAAACGACCAACGCCGACGATTTCTACGATTTTCACACGTTAGTAAACTGACTTGAAATGCGATTTGGCTAAGACCATCTCGAATAGATATACCAGTCCTAGCTAAAGTAATAAATAAATACTATGAATGAATGAAGAAAATAAATAAAGTGACTGCGCATAAGAGATCCTCGCGTGGGTTATCCTTAGCTACCATAATAAGCCGCGTCTGAAATGATAGCTAAAAAAATGAAAAATAGCTAGGATTCGATATTGCGTCCCCCACGCGACATAGGGTTCATTGCGTCCACCACTTTGACAATCACTATTATAGATGATTACACCAACTGTAGACCTTTGGAGGTCTACAGTCGATGTAATCCCCAGCAAAATTATAGTAAATCTTTGGAGACTTACTATGTATAACTTTGTTCGGGTGCAAGTTAAGATTCAGTAAATGTCTTGGTTGTTTACCAAATTAAAAAAAAGGGGAACACACTCCAAGATATTAAGATGCATTTATTAAAAAAAAGGGAGTGTGATCGGGTGAGTTTGATTCTTTTTGCGGTATTGCAAGTAGAAGGATTTAAATTTACATTAACGCAAAAATATCTGCCCGACAAAGTCTAACAATACAAAATTATCAAAGCATATAAAAAAATCACTTTTAAAGGTATCTTCATTCATTCATTAAAAAAAGGGGGGATTTGCTGGGTTAAGTTTTTTTTTGCGATATGGCAAGTAGAAGAATTCATATTTACATCAATGCAAAAACATCTGCTGACAAAGCCTAACAATACAAAATTATCAAAACATATAAAAAATTCACTTTTAAAAGTATTTTCATTCATCCATTAAAAAAAAAGGGGGGGTGTGCTGGGTTGAGTTTTTTTTGCGATATAGCAAGTAGAAGCATTCATATTTACATTAATGCAAAAACATCAGCCCGAAAAAGCCTAAAAATACAAAATTATCCAAAAATATAAAAAAAATTCACTTTTAAAGGTATTTTCATACAATTATTAAAAGGGGCGTTTTGGGTTGAGTTCTTTTTTGCGATATAGTAAGTAAAAGCATTCATATTTACATTAATGCAAAAACATCTGCTTGACAAAGCCTATCAATACAAAATTATCAAAACATATAAAAAATTCACTTTTAAAAGTATTTTCATTCATTCATTAAAAAAAAGGGGGGGGTGTGCTGGGTTGAGTTTTTTTTTGCGATATAGCAAGTAGAAGCATTCATATTTACATTAATGCAAAAACATCAGCCCGACAAAGCCTAAAAATACAAAATTATCAAAAAATATGAAAAAAAAATTACTTTTAAAGGTATTTTCATACAATTATTAAAAGGGTGTGTTGTGTTGAGTTCTTTTTTGCGATAAGGAAAGTAGAAGGATTCAAATTTACATTAATGCAAAAATATCTGCCCGACAAAATCTAAAAATACAAAATTATCAAAACATATAAAAAATTCACTTTCAAAGGTATTTTCATTCATTCATTAAAAAAAAAGGGGGGGGGGTGCTGGGTTAAGTTTTTTATGCGATATGGCAAGTAGAAGCATTCATATTTACATTAATGCAAAAACATCTGCTTGACAATGCCAACTAATACAAAATTATCGAAAAATATAAAAAAAAATCACTTTTAAAGGTATTTTCATACAATTATGAAGAGGGGTGTGTTGGGTTGAGTTCATTTTTGCGATAAGGAAATTAGAAGGCTTCAAATTTGAATAAATGAAAAAATATCTGCCCGACAAAGTCTAACAATACAATATTATCAAAACATATGAAAAAATACACTTTTAAAGATATTTAGATGCATTTATTAAAAAAAAGGGAGTGTGTTCGGGTGAGTTTGATTCTTTTTGCGATAAGGAAATTAGAAGGCTTCAAATTTGAATGAATGCAAAAATATCTGCCCGACAAAGTCTAACAATACAATATTATCAAAACATATGAAAAAATACACTTTTAAAGATATTTAGATGCATTTATTAAAAAAAAGGGAGTGTGTTCGGGTGAGTTTGATTCTTTTTGCGGTATTGCAAGTAGAAGGATTTAAATTTACATTAACGCAAAAATATCTGCCCGACAAAGTCTAACAATACAAAATTATCAAAGAATATAAAAAAATCACTTTTAAAGGTATTTTCATTCATTCATTAAAAAAAGGGGGGATTTGTTGGGTTAAGTTTTTTTTTGCGATATGGCAAGTAGAAGAATTTATATTTACATCAATGCAAAAACATATGCTGACAAAGCCTATCAATACAAAATTATCAAAACATATAAAAAATTCACTTTTAAAAGTATTTTCATTCATTCATTAAAAAAAAGGGGGGGGGTGTGCTGGGTTGAGTTTTTTTTTGCGATATAGCAAGTAGAAGCATTCATATTTACATTAATGCAAAAACATCAGCCCGACAAAGCCTAAAAATACAAAATTATCCAAAAATATGAAAAAAAAATTATTTTTTAAGGTATTTTCATACAATTATTAAAAAGGGTGTGTTGTGTTGAGTTCTTTTTTGCGATAAGGAAAGTAGAAGGATTCAAATTTACATTAATGCAAAAATATCTGCCCGACAAAGTCTAAAAATACAAAATTATCAAAACATATAAAAAATTCACTTTCAAAGGTATTTTCATTCATTCATTAAAAAAAAGGGGGGGGTGCTGGGTTAAGTTTATTATGCGATATGGCAAGTAGAAGCATTCATATTTACATTAATGCAAAAACATCTGCTTGACAATGCCAATCAATACAAAATTATCAAAAAATATAAAAAAAAATCACTTTTAAAGGTATTTTCATACAATTATGAAGAGGGGTGTGTTGGGTTGAGTTCATTTTTGCGATATGGTAATTAGAAGGCTTCAAATTTGAATTAATGAAAAAATATCTGCCCGACAAAGTCTAACAATACAATATTATCAAAACATATGAAAAAATACACTTTTAAAGATATTTAGATGCATTTATTAAAAAAAAGGGAGTGTGTTCGGGTGAGTTTGATTCTTTTTGCGGTATTGCAAGTAGAAGGATTTCAATTTACATTAACGCAAAAATATCTGCCCGACAAAGTCTAACAATACAAAATTATCAAAGCATATAAAAAAATCACTTTTAAAGGTATTTTCATTCATTCATTAAAAAAAGGGGGGATTTGCTGGGTTAAGTTTTTTTTTGCGATATGGCAAGTAGAAGAATTCATATTTACATCAATGCAAAAACATCTGCTGACAAAGCCTATTAATACAAAATTATCAAAACATATAAAAAATTCACTTTTAAAAGTATTTTCATTCATCCATTAAAAAAAAGGGGGGGTGTGCTGGGTTGAGTTTTTTTTGCGATATAGCAAGTAGAAGCATTCATTAATGCAAAAACATCAGCCCGAAAAAGCCTAAAAATACAAAATTATCCAAAAATATAAAAAAAATTCACTTTTAAAGGTATTTTCATACAATTATTAAAAGGGGCGTGTTGGGTTGAGTTCTTTTTTGAAATATGGTAAGTAGAAGCATTCATATTTACATTAATGCAAAAACATCTGCTTGACAAAGCCTATCAATACAAAATTATCAAAACATATAAAAAATTCACTTTTAAAAGTATTTTCATTCATTCATTAAAAAAAAGGGGGGGGGGTGTGCTGGGTTGAGTTTTTTTTTGCGATATAGCAAGTAGAAGCATTCATATTTACATTAATGCAAAAACATCAGCCCGACAAAGCCTAAAAATACAAAATTATCAAAAAATATGAAAAAAAAATTACTTTTAAAGGTATTTTCATACAATTATTAAAAAGGGTGTGTTGTGTTGAGTTCTTTTTTGCGATAAGGAAAGTAGAAGGATTCAAATTTACATTAATGCAAAAATATCTGCACGATAATGTCTAACAATACAAAATTATCAAAACATATAAAAAATTCACTTTTAAAGATATTTTCATTCATTCATTAAAAAAAAGGGGGGGGTGCTGGGTTAAGTTTTTTATGCGATATGGCAAGTAGAAGCATTCATATTTACATTAATGCAAGAACATCTGCTTGACAAAGCCTATCAATACAAAATTATCAAAACATATAAAAAATTCACTTTTAAAGGAATTTTCATTCATTCATTAAAAAAAAGGGGTGAGGGTGTGCTGGGTTAAGCTTCTTTTTGCGATATGGCAAGTAGAAGCATTCATAATTACATTAATGCATGTACATCAGCCGGACGAAGCCTAATAATACAAAATTATCAAAAAATATAAAAAAAAATCACTTTTAAAGGTATTTTCATACAATTATTAAAAGGGGTGTGTTGGGTTGAGTTCATTTTTGCGATAAGGAAATTAGAAGGCTTCAAATTTTAATGAATGCAAAAATATCTGCCCGACAAAGTCTAACAATACAATATTATCAAAACATATGAAAAAATACACATTTAAAGATATTTAGATGCATTTATTAAAAAAAAGGGAGTGTGATCGGGTGAGTTTGATTCTGTTTGCGGTATTGCAAGTAGAAGGATTTAAAATTACATTAACGCAAAAATATCTGCTCGACAAAGTCTAACAATACAAAATTATCAAAGCATATAAAAAAATCACTTTTAAAGGTATTTTCATTCATTCATTAAAAAAAGGGGGGATTTGCTGGGTTAAGTTTTTTTTTGCGATATGGCAAGTAGAAGAATTTATATTTACATCAATGCATGTACATCAGCCGGACAAGCCTAACAATACAAAATTATCAAAAAATATAAAAAAAAATAACTTTCAAAGGTATTTTCATTCATTCATTAAAAAAAAGGGGGGGGGTGCTGGGTTAAGTTTTTTATGCGATATGGCAAGTAGAAGCATTCATATTTACATTAATGCAAGAACATCAGGTTGACAAAGCCTATCAATACAAAATTATCAAAACATATAAAAAATTCACTTTTAAAAGTATTTTCATTCATCCATTAAAAAAAAAAGGGGGGGGTGTGCTGGGTTGAGTTTTTTTTGCGATATAGCAAGTAGAAGCATTCATATTTACATTAATGCAAAAACATCAGCCCGACAAAGCCTATCAATACAAAATTATCAAAACATATAAAAAATTCACTTTTAAAAGTATTTTCATTCATTCATTAAAAAAAAGGGGGGGGTGTGCTGGGTTGAGTTTTTTATGCGATATGGCAAGTAGAAGCATTCATATTTACATTAATGCAAGAACATCAGGTTGACAAAGCCTATCAATACAAAATTATCAAAACATATAAAAAATTCACTTTTAAAAGTATTTTCATTCATCCATTAAAAAAAAAGGGGGGGGGGGGTGTGCTGGGTTGAGTTTTTTTTGCGATATAGCAAGTAGAAGCATTCATATTTACATTAATGCAAAAACATCAGCCCGAAAAAGCCTAAAAATACAAAATTATCCAAAAATATAAAAAAAATTCACTTTTAAAGGTATTTTCATACAATTATTAAAAGGGGTGTGTTGTGTTGAGTTCTTTTTTGCGATAAGGAAAGTAGAAGGATTCAAATTTACATTAATGCAAAAATATCTGCCCGACAAAGTCTAACAATACAAAATTATCAAAACATATAAAAAATTCACTTTTAAAGGTATTTTAATTCATTCATTAAAAAAAAGGGGGGGGGTGCTGGGTTAAGTTTTTTATGCGATATGGCAAGTAGAAGCATTCATATTTACATTAATGCAAGAACATCAGGTTGACAAAGCCTATCAATACAAAATTATCAAAACATATAAAAAATTCACTTTTAAAAGTATTTTCATTCATCCATTAAAAAAAAAAGGGGGGGGGTGTGCTGGGTTGAGTTTTTTTTGCGATATAGCAAGTAGAAGCATTCATATTTACATTAATGCAAAAACATCAGCCCGACAAAGCCTATCAATACAAAATTATCAAAACATATAAAAAATTCACTTTTAAAAGTATTTTCATTCATTCATTAAAAAAAGGGGGGGGGTGTGCTGGGTTGAGTTTTTTATGCGATATGGCAAGTAGAAGCATTCATATTTACATTAATGCAAGAACATCAGGTTGACAAAGCCTATCAATACAAAATTATCAAAACATATAAAAAATTCACTTTTAAAAGTATTTTCATTCATCCATTAAAAAAAAAGGGGGGGGTGTGCTGGGTTGAGTTTTTTTTGCGATATAGCAAGTAGAAGCATTCATATTTACATTAATGCAAAAACATCAGCCCGACAAAGCCTATCAATACAAAATTATCAAAACATATAAAAAATTCACTTTTAAAAGTATTTTCATTCATTCATTAAAAAAAAGGGGGGGGTGTGCTGGGTTGAGTTTTTTTTTGCGATATAGCAAGTAGAAGCATTCATATTTACATTAATGCAAAAACATCAGCCCGACAAAGCCTAAAAATACAAAATTATCCAAAAATATGAAAAAAAAATTATTTTTAAAGGTATTTTCATACAATTATTAAAAAGGGTGTGTTGTGTTGAGTTCTTTTTTGCGATAAGGAAAGTAGAAGGATTCAAATTTACATTAATGCAAAAATATCTGCCCGACAAAGTCTAAAAATACAAAATTATCAAAACATATAAAAAATTCACTTTCAAAGGTATTTTCATTCATTCATTAAAAAAAAAGGGGGGGTGCTAGGTTAAGTTTATTATGCGATATGGCAAGTAGAAGCATTCATATTTACATTAATGCAAAAACATCTGCTTGACAATGCCAATCAATACAAAATTATCAAAAAATATAAAAAAAAATCACTTTTAAAGGTATTTTCATACAATTATGAAGAGGGGTGTGTTGGGTTGAGTTCATTTTTGCGATAAGGTAATTAGAAGGCTTCAAATTTGAATTAATGAAAAAATATCTGCCTGACAAAGTCTAACAATACAATATTATCAAAACATATGAAAAAATACACTTTTAAAGATATTTAGATGCATTTATTAAAAAAAAGGGAGTGTGTTCGGGTGAGTTTGATTCTTTTTGCGGTATTGCAAGTAGAAGGATTTAAATTTACATTAATGCAAAAACATCTGCTTGACAAAGCCTATCAATACAAAATTATCAAAACATATAAAAAATTCACTTTTAAAGGAATTTTCATTCATTCATTAAAAAAAAGGGGGGGGGGGTGTGCCGGGTTGAGTTTTTTTTTGCGATATAGCAAGTAGAAGCATTCATATTTACATTAATGCAAAAACATCAGCCAGACAAAACCTAAAAATACAAAATTATCAAAAAATATGAAAAAAAAATTACTTTTAAAGGTATTTTCATACAATTATTAAAAAGGATGTGTTGTGTTGAGTTCTTTTTTGCGATAAGGAAAGTAGAAGGATTCAAATTTACATTAATGCAAAAATATCTGCCCGACAAAGTCTAAAAATACAAAATTATCAAAACATATAAAAAATTCACTTTCAAAGGTATTTTCATTCATTCATTAAAAAAAAGGGGGGGGGTGCTGGGTTAAGTTTATTATGCGATATGGCAAGTAGAAGCATTCATATTTACATTAATGCAAAAACATCTGCTTGACAATGCCAATCAATACAAAATTATCAAAAAATATAAAAAAAAATCACTTTTAAAGGTATTTTCATACAATTATGAAGAGGGGTGTGTTGGGTTGAGTTCATTTTTGCGATATGGTAATTAGAAGGCTTCAAATTTGAATTAATGAAAAAATATTTGCCCGACAAAGTCTAACAATACAATATTATCAAAACATATGAAAAAATACACTTTTAAAGATATTTAGATGCATTTATTAAAAAAAAGGGAGTGTGTTCGGGTGAGTTTGATTCTTTTTGCGGTATTGCAAGTAGAAGGATTTCAATTTACATTAACGCAAAAATATCTGCCCGACAAAGTCTAACAATACAAAATTATCAAAGCATATAAAAAAATCACTTTTAAAGGTATTTTCATTCATTCATTAAAAAAAGGGGGGATTTGCTGGGTTAAGTTTTTTTTTGCGATATGGCAAGTAGAAGAAATCATATTTACATCAATGCAAAAACATCTGCTGACAAAGCCTATCAATACAAAATTATCAAAACATATAAAAAATTCACTTTTAAAAGTATTTTCATTCATCCATTAAAAAAAAGGGGGGGGGTGTGCTGGGTTGAGTTTTTTTTGCGATATAGCAAGTAGAAGCATTCATATTTACATTAATGCAAAAACATCAGCCCGAAAAAGCCTAAAAATACAAAATTATCCAAAAATATAAAAAAAATTCACTTTTAAAGGTATTTTCATACAATTATTAAAAGGGGCGTGTTGGGTTGAGTTCTTTTTTGCGATATGGTAAGTAGAAGCATTCATATTTACATTAATGCAAAAACATCTGCTTGACAAAGCCTATCAATACAAAATTATCAAAACATATAAAAAATTCACTTTTAAAAGTATTTTCATTCATTCATTAAAAAAAAGGGGGGGGGGTGTGCTGGGTTGAGTTTTTTTTGAGATATAGCAAGTAGAAGCATTCATATTTACATTAATGCAAAAACATCAGCCCGACAAAGCCTAAAAATACAAAATTATCAAAAAATATGAAAAAAAAATTACTTTTAAAGGTATTTTCATACAATTATTAAAAAGGGTGTGTTGTGTTGAGTTCTTTTTTGCGATAAGGAAAGTAGAAGGATTCAAATTTACATTAATGCAAAAATATCTGCCCGACAAAGTCTAAAAATACAAAATTATCAAAACATATAAAAAATTCACTTTCAAAGGTATTTTCATTCATTCATTAAAAAAAAGGGGGGGTGCTGGGTTAAGTTTATTATGCGATATGGCAAGTAGAAGCATTCATATTTACATTAATGCAAAAACATCTGCTTGACAATGCCAATCAATACAAAATTATCAAAAAATATAAAAAAAAATCACTTTTAAAGGTATTTTCATACAATTATGAAGAGGGGTGTGTTGGGTTGAGTTCATTTTTGCGATAAGGTAATTAGAAGGCTTCAAATTTGAATTAATGAAAAAATATCTGCCTGACAAAGTCTAACAATACAATATTATCAAAACATAAAAAAATACACTTTTAAAGATATTTAGATGCATTTATTAAAAAAAAGGGAGTGTGTTCGGGTGAGTTTGATTCTTTTTGCGGTATTGCAAGTAGAAGGATTTAAATTTACATTAATGCAAAAACATCTGCTTGACAAAGCCTATCAATACAAAATTATCAAAACATATAAAAAATTCACTTTTAAAGGAATTTTCATTCATTCATTAAAAGAAAGGGGTGAGGGTGTGCTGGGTTAAGTTTCTTTTTGCGATATGGCAAGTAGAAGCATTCATATTTACATTAATGCATGTACATCAGTCGGACGAAGCCTAATAATACAAAATTATCAAAAAATATAAAAAAAAATCACTTTTAAAGGTATTTTCATACAATTATTAAAAGGGGTGTGTTGGGATGAGTTCATTTTTGCGATAAGGAAATTAGAAGGCTTCAAATTTTAATGAATGCAAAAATATCTGCCCGACAAAGTCTAACAATACAATATTATCAAAACATATGAAAAAATACACTTTTAAAGATATTTAGATGCATTTATTAAAAAAAAAGGGAGTGTGTTCGGGTGAGTTTGATTCTTTTTGCGGTATTGCAAGTAGAAGGATTTAAATTTACATTAACGCAAAAATATCTGCCCGACAAAAACTAACAATACAAAATTATCAAAGCATATAAAAAAATCACTTTTAAAGGTATTTTCATTCATTCATTAAAAAAAAGGGTGGATTTGCTGGGTTAAGTTTTTTTTTGCGATATGGCAAGTAGAAGCATTCATATTTACATCAATGCAAAAACATCTGCTGACAAAGCCTATCAATACAAAATTATCAAAACATATAAAAAATTCACTTTCAAAAGTATTTTCATTCATCCATTAAAAAAAAGGGGGGGGGTGTGCTGGGTTGAGTTTTTTTTGCGATATAGCAAGTAGAAGCATTCATATTTACATTAATGCAAAAAAATCAGCCCGACAAAGCCTAAAAATACAATTTTATCCAAAAATATAAAAAAAAATTACTTTTAAAGGTATTTTCATACAATTATTAAAAAGGGTGTGTTGTGTTAAGTTCTTTTTTGCGATAAGTAAAGTAGAAGGATTCAAATTTACATTAATGCAAAAATATCTGCCCGACGAAGTCTAACAATACAAAATTATCAAAACATATAAAAAATTCACTTTTAAAAGTATTTTCATTCATCCATTAAAAAAAAAGGGGGGGTGTGCTGGGTTGAGTTTTTTTTTTGCGATATAGCAAGTAGAAGCATTCATATTTACATTAATGCAAAAACATCAGCCCGACAAAGCCTAAAAATACAAAATTATCCAAAAATATGAAAAAAAAATTAATTTTAAAGGTATTTTCATACAATTATTAAAAGGGGTGTGTTGGGTTGAGTTCATTTTTGCGATAAGGAAATTAGAAGGCTTCAAATTTTAATGAATGCAAAAATATCTGCCCGACAAAGTCTAACAATACAATATTATCAAAACATATGAAAAAATACACTTTTAAAGATATTTAGATGCATTTATTAAAAAAAAGGGAGTGTGATCGGGTGAGTTTGATTCTTTTTGCGGTATTGCAAGTAGAAGGATTTAAAATTACATTAACGCAAAAATATCTGCCCGACAAAGTCTAACAATACAAAATTATCAAAGCATATAAAAAAATCACTTTTAAAGGTATTTTCATTCATTCATTAAAAAAAAGGGGGGGGTGTGCTGGGTTGAGTTTTTTTTTGCGATATAGCAAGTAGAAGCATTCATATTTACATTAATGCAAAAACATCAGCCCGACAAAGCCTAAAAATACAAAATTATCCAAAAATATGAAAAAAAAATTATTTTTAAAGGTATTTACATACAATTATTAAAAAGGGTGTGTTGTGTTGAGTTCTTTTTTGCGATAAGGAAAGTAGAAGGATTCAAATTTACATTAATGCAAAAATATCTGCCCGACAAAGTCTAAAAATACAAAATTATCAAAACATATAAAAAATTCACTTTCAAAGATATTTTCATTCATTCATTAAAAAAAAGGGGGGGTGCTGGGTTAAGTTTATTATGCGATATGGCAAGTAGAAGCATTCATATTTACATTAATGCAAAAACATCAGCCCGACAAAGCCTAAAAATACAAAATTATCCAAAAATATGAAAAAAAAATTAATTTTAAAGGTATTTTCATACAATTATTAAAAAGGGTGTGTTGTGTTGAGTTCTTTTTTGCGATAAGGAAAGTAGAAGGATTCAAATTTACATTAATGCAAAAATATCTGCCCGACAAAGTCTAAAAATACAAAATTATCAAAACATATAAAAAATTCACTTTCAAAGGTATTTTCATTCATTCATTAAAAAAAAGGGGGGGGGTGCTGGGTTAAGTTTATTATGCGATATAGCAAGTAGAAGCATTCATATTTACATTAATGCAAAAACATCTGCTTGACAATGCCAATCAATACAAAATTATCAAAAAATATAAAAAAAAATCACTTTTAAAGGTATTTTCATACAATTATGAAGAGGGGTGTGTTGGGTTGAGTTCATTTTTGCGATAAGGTAATTAGAAGGCTTCAAATTTGAATTAATGCAAAAATATCTGCCCGACAAAGTCTAACAATACAATATTATCAAAACATATGAAAAAATACACTTTTAAAGATATTTAGATGCATTTATTAAAAAAAAGGGAGTGTGTTCGGGTGAGTTTTATTCTTTTTGCGGTATTGCAAGTAGAAGGATTCAAATTTACATTAATGCAAAAATATCTGCCCGACAAAGTCTAACAATACAAAATTATCAAAGCATATAAAAAAATCACTTTTAAAGGTATTTTCATTCATTCATTAAAAAAAGGGGGGATTTGCTGAGTTAAGTTTTTTTTTGCGATATGGCAAGTAGAAGCATTCATATTTACATTAATGCAAAAACATCTGCTGACAAAGCCTATCAATACAAAATTATCAAAACATATAAAAAATTCACTTTTAAAAGTATTTTCATTCATCCATTAAAAAAAAGGGGGGGGTGTGCTGGGTTGAGTTTTTTTTGCGATATAGTTAGTAGAAGCATTCATATTTACATTAATGCAAAATCATCAGCCCGAAAAAGCCTAAAAATACAAAATTATCCAAAAATATAAAAAAAATTCACTTTTAAAGGTATTTTCATACAATTATTAAAAGGGGCGTGTTGGGTTGAGTTCTTTTTTGCGATATGGTAAGTAGAAGCATTCATATTTACATTAATGCAAAAACATCTGCTTGACAAAGCCTATCAATACAAAATTATCAAAACATATAAAAAATTCACTTTTAAAAGTATTTTCATTCATTCATTAAAAAAAAGGGGGGGGTGTGCTGGGTTGAGTTTTTTTTTGCGATATAGCAAGTAGAAGCATTCATGTTTACATTAATGCGAAAACATCAGCCCGACAAAGCCTAAAAATACAAAATTATCAAAAAATATGAAAAAAAAATTACTTTTAAAGGTATTTTCATACAATTATTAAAAAGGGTGTGTTGTGTTGAGTTCTTTTTTGCGATAAGGAAAGTAGAAGGATTCAAATTTACATTAATGCAAAAATATCTGCACGACAAAGTCTAACAATACAAAATTATTAAAACATATAAAAAATTCACTTTTAAAGGAATTTTCATTCATTCATTAAAAAAAAGGGGTGAGGGTGTGCTGGGTTAAGTTTCTTTTTGCGATATGGCAAGTAGAAGCATTCATATTTACATTAATGCATGTACATCAGCCGGACGAAGCCTAATAATACAAAATTATCAAAAAATATAAAAAAAAATCACTTTTAAAGGTGTTTTCATACAATTATTAAAAGGGGTGTGTTGGGATGAGTTCATTTTTGCGATAAGGAAATTAGAAGGCTTCAAATTTTAATGAATGCAAAAATATCTGCCCGACAAAGTCTAACAATACAATATTATCAAAACATATGAAAAAATACACTTTTAAATATATTTAGATGCATTTATTAAAAAAAAGGGAGTGTGTTCGGGTGAGTTTGATTCTTTTTGCGGTATTGCAAGTAGAAGGATTTAAATTTACATTAACGCAAAAATATCTGCCCGAGAAAAACTAACAATACAAAATTATCAAAGCATATAAAAAAATCACTTTTACAGGTATTTTCATTCATTCATTAAAAAAAAGGGGGGATTTGCTGGGTTAAGTTTTTTTTTGCGATATGGCAAGTAGAAGCATTCATATTTACATCAATGCAAAAACATCAGCCCGACAAAGCCTATCAATACAAAATTATCAAAACATATAAAAAATTCACTTTTAAAAGTATTTTCATATAATTATAAAAAAGGGTGTGTTGTGTTGAGTTCTTTTTTGCGATAAGGAAAGTAGAAGGATTCAAATTTACATTAATGCAAAAATATCTGCCCGACAAAGTCTAACAATACAAAATTATCAAAACATATAAAAAATTCACTTTTAAAGGTATTTTCATTCATTCATTAAAAAAAAGGGGGGGTGCTGGGTTAAGTTTTTTATGCGATATAGCAAGTAGAAGCATTCATATTTACATCAATGCAAAAACATCTGCTGACAAAGCCTATCAATACAAAATTATCAAAACATATAAAAAATTCACTTTCAAAAGTATTTTCATTCATCCATTAAAAAAAAGGGGGGGGTGTGCTGGGTTGAGTTTTTTTTGCGATATAGCAAGTAGAAGCATTCATATTTACATTAATGCAAAAAAATCAGCCCGACAAAGCCTAAAAATACAATTTTATCCAAAAATATAAAAAAAAATTACTTTTAAAGGTATTTTCATACAATTATTAAAAAGGGTGTGTTGTGTTAAGTTCTTTTTTGCGATAAGTAAAGTAGAAGGATTCAAATTTACATTAATGCAAAAATATCTGCCCGACAAAGTCTAACAATACAAAATTATCAAAACATATAAAAAATTCACTTTTAAAAGTATTTTCATTCATCCATTAAAAAAAAAGGGAAGGTGTGCTGGGTTGAGTTTTTTTTTTGCGATATAGCAAGTAGAAGCATTCATATTTACATTAATGCAAAAACATCAGCCCGACAAAGCCTAAAAATACAAAATTATCCAAAAATATGAAAAAAAAATTAATTTTAAAGGTATTTTCATACAATTATTAAAAAGGGTGTGTTGTGTTGAGTTTCTTTTTGCGATAAGGAAAGTAGAAGGATTCAAATTTACATTAATGCAAAAATATCTGCCCGACAAAGTCTAAAAATACAAAATTATCAAAACATATAAAAAATTCACTTTCAAAGGTATTTTCATTCATTCATTAAAAAAAAGGGGGGGGGTGCTGGGTTAAGTTTATTATGCGATATAGCAAGTAGAAGCATTCATATTTACATTAATGCAAAAACATCTGCTTGACAATGCCAATCAATACAAAATTATCAAAAAATATAAAAAAAAATCACTTTTAAAGGTATTTTCATACAATTATGAAGAGGGGTGTGTTGGGTTGAGTTCATTTTTGCGATAAGGTAATTAGAAGGCTTCAAATTTGAATTAATGAAAAAATATCTGCCCGACAAAGTCTAACAATACAATATTATCAAAACATATGAAAAAATACACTTTTAAAGATATTTAGATGCATTTATTAAAAAAAAGGGAGTGTGTTCGGGTGAGTTTGATTCTTTTTGCGGTATTGCAAGTAGAAGGATTTAAATTTACATTAACGCAAAAATATCTGCCCGACAAAGTCTAACAATACAAAATTATCAAAGCATATAAAAAAATCACTTTTAAAGGTATTTTCATTCATTCATTAAAAAAAGGGGGGATTTGCTGGGTTAAGTTTTTTTTTGCGATATGGCAAGTAGAAGAATTCATATTTACATCAATGCAAAAACATCTGCTGACAAAGCCTATCAATACAAAATTATCAAAACATATAAAAAATTCACTTTTAAAAGTATTTTCATTCATCCATTAAAAAAAAGGGGGGGGTGTGCTGGGTTGAGTTTTTTTTGCGATATAGTTAGTAGAAGCATTCATATTTACATTAATGCAAAATCATCAGCCCGAAAAAGCCTAAAAATACAAAATTATCCAAAAATATAAAAAAAATTCACTTTTAAAGGTATTTTCATACAATTATTAAAAGGGGCGTGTTGGGTTGAGTTCTTTTTTGCGATATGGCAAGTAGAAGCATTCATATTTACATTAATGCAAAAACATCTGCTTGACAAAGCCTATCAATACAAAATTATCAAAACATATAAAAAATTCACTTTTAAAAGTATTTTCATTCATTCATTAAAAAAAAGGGGGGGGTGTGCTGGGTTGAGTTTTTTTTTGCGATATAGCAAGTAGAAGCATTCATGTTTACATTAATGCAAAAACATCAGCCCGACAAAGCCTAAAAATACAAAATTATCAAAAAATATGAAAAAAAAATTACTTTTAAAGGTATTTTCATACAATTATTAAAAAGGGTGTGTTGTGTTGAGTTCTTTTTTGCGATAAGGAAAGTAGAAGGATTCAAATTTACATTAATGCAAAAATATCTGCACGACAAAGTCTAACAATACAAAATTATCAAAACATATAAAAAATTCACTTTTAAAGGAATTTTCATTCATTCATTAAAAAAAAGGGGTGAGGGTGTGCTGGGTTAAGTTTCTTTTTGCGATATGGCAAGTAGAAGCATTCATATTTACATTAATGCATGTACATCAGCCGGACGAAGCCTAATAATACAAAATTATCAAAAAATATAAAAAAAAATCACTTTTAAAGGTGTTTTCATACAATTATTAAAAGGGGTGTGTTGGGATGAGTTCATTTTTGCGATAAGGAAATTAGAAGGCTTCAAATTTTAATGAATGCAAAAATATCTGCCCGACAAAGTCTAACAATACAATATTATCAAAACATATGAAAAAATACACTTTTAAAGATATTTAGATGCATTTATTAAAAAAAAGGGAGTGTGTTCGGGTGAGTTTGATTCTTTTTGCGGTATTGCAAGTAGAAGGATTTAAATTTACATTAACGCAAAAATATCTGCCCGAGAAAAACTAACAATACAAAATTATCAAAGCATATAAAAAAATCACTTTTACAGGTATTTTCATTCATTCATTAAAAAAAAGGGGGGATTTGCTGGGTTAAGTTTTTTTTTGCGATATGGCAAGTAGAAGCATTCATATTTACATCAATGCAAAAACATCAGCCCGACAAAGCCTATCAATACAAAATTATCAAAACATATAAAAAATTCACTTTTAAAAGTATTTTCATATAATTATAAAAAAGGGTGTGTTGTGTTGAGTTCTTTTTTGCGATAAGGAAAGTAGAAGGATTCAAATTTACATTAATGCAAAAATATCTGCCCGACAAAGTCTAACAATACAAAATTATCTAAACATATAAAAAATTCACTTTTAAAGGTATTTTCATTCATTCATTAAAAAAAAGGGGGGGTGCTGGGTTAAGTTTTTTATGCGATATAGCAAGTAGAAGCATTCATATTTACATTAATGCAAGAACATCTGCCCGACAAAGTCTAACAATACCAAATTATCAAAACATATAAAAAATTTACTTTTAAAGGAATTTTCATTCATTTATTAAAAAAAAGGGGTGAGGGTGTGCTGGGTTAAGTTTTTTTTTGCGATATGGCAAGTAGAAGCATTCATGTTTACATTAATGCATGTACATCAGCCGGACGAAGCCTAATAATACAAAATTATCAAAAAATATAAAAAAAAATCACTTTTAAAGGAATTTTCATACAATTATTAAAAGGGGCGTTTTGGGTTGAGTTCTTTTTTGCGATAAGGAAAGTAGAAGGATTCAAATTTACATAAATGCAAAAATATCTGCCCGACAAAGTCCAACAATACAAAATTATCAAAACATATGAAAAAATACACTTTTAAAGATATTTAGATGCATTTATTAAAAAAAAGGGAGTGTGTTCGGGTGAGTTTGATTCTTTTTGCGGTATTGCAAGTAGAAGGATTTAAATTTACATTAACGCAAAAATATCTGCCCGAGAAAAACTAACAATACAAAATTATCAAAGCATATAAAAAAATCACTTTTACAGGTATTTTCATTCATTCATTAAAAAAAAGGGGGGATTTGCTGGGTTAAGTTTTTTTTTGCGATATGGCAAGTAGAAGCATTCATATTTACATCAATGCAAAAACATCTGCTGACAAAGCCTATCAATACAAAATTATCAAAACTTATAAAAAATTCACTTTCAAAAGTATTTTCATTCATCCATTAAAAAAAAGGGGGGGGGGTGTGCTGGGTTGAGTTTTTTTTGCGATATAGCAAGTAGAAGCATTCATATTTACATTAATGCAAAAAAATCAGCCCGACAAAGCCTAAAAATACAAAATTATCCAAAAATATAAAAAAAAATTACTTTTAAAGGTATTTTCATACAATTATTAAAAAGGGTGTGTTGTGTTAAGTTCTTTTTTGCGATAAGGAAAGTAGAAGGATTCAAATTTACATTAATGCAAAAATATCTGCCCGACAAAGTCTAACAATACAAAATTATCAAAGCATATAAAAAAATCACTTTTAAAGGTATTTTCATTCATTCATTAAAAAAAAGGGGGGGGTGTGCTGGATTGAGTTTTTTTTGCGATATAGCAAGTAGAAGCATTCATATTTACATTAATGCAAAAACATCAGCCCGACAAAGCCTATCAATACAAAATTATCAAAACATATAAAAAATTCACTTTTAAAAGTATTTTCATATAATTATAAAAAAGGGTGTGTTGTGTTGAGTTCTTTTTTGCGATAAGGAAAGTAGAAGGATTCAAATTTACATTAATGCAAAAATATCTGCCCGACAAAGTCTAACAATACAAAATTATCAAAACATATAAAAAATTCACTTTTAAAGGTATTTTCATTCATTCATTAAAAAAAAGGGGGGGTGCTGGGTTAAGTTTTTTATGCGATATAGCAAGTAGAAGCATTCATATTTACATTAATGCAAGAACATCTGCTTGACAAAGCCTATCAATACAAAATTATCAAAACATATAAAAAATTTACTTTTAAAGGAATTTTCATTCATTTATTAAAAAAAAGGGGTGAGGGTGTGCTGGGTTAAGTTTTTTTTTGCGATATGGCAAGTAGAAGCATTCATATTTACATTAATGCATGTACATCAGCCGGACAAAGCCTAACAATACAAAATTATCAAAAAATATAAAAAAAAATCACTTTTAAAGGAATTTTCATACAATTATTAAAAGGGGCGTGTTGGGTTGAGTTCTTTTTTGCGATAAGGAAAGTAGAAGGATTCAAATTTACATAAATGCAAAAATATCTGCCCGACAAAGTCCAACAATACAAAATTATCAAAACATATGAAAAAATACACTTTTAAAGATATTTAGATGCATTTATTAAAAAAAAGGGAGTGTGTTCGGGTGAGTTTGATTCTTTTTGCGGTATTGCAAGTAGAAGGATTTAAATTTACATTAACGCAAAAATATCTGCCCGACAAAGTCTAACAATACAAAATTATCAAAGCATATAAAAAAATCACTTTTAAAGGTATTTTCATTCATTCATCAAAAAAAGGGGGGATTGGCTGGGTTAAGTTTTTTTTTGCGATATGGCAAGTAGAAGAATTTATATTTACATCAATGCAAAAACATGTGCTGACAAAGCCTATCAATACAAAATTATCAAAACATATAAAAAATTCACTTTTAAAGGTATTTTCATTCATTCATTAAAAAAAAGGGGGGGTGCTGGGTTAAGTTTTTTATGCGATATAGCAAGTAGAAGCATTCATATTTACATTAATGCAAGAACATCTGCTTGACAAAGCCTATCAATACAAAATTATCAAAACATATAAAAAATTTACTTTTAAAGGAATTTTCATTCATTTATTAAAAAAAGGGGGTGAGGGTGTGCTGGGTTAAGTTTTTTTTTGCGATATGGCAAGTAGAAGCATTCATGTTTACATTAATGCATGTACATCAGCCGGACGAAGCCTAATAATACAAAATTATCAAAAAATATAAAAAAAAATCACTTTTAAAGGAATTTTCATACAATTATTAAAAGGGGCGTTTTGGGTTGAGTTCTTTTTTGCGATAAGGAAAGTAGAAGGATTCAAATTTACATAAATGCAAAAATATCTGCCCGACAAAGCCTATCAATACAAAATTATCAAAACTTATAAAAAATTCACTTTCAAAAGTATTTTCATTCATCCATTAAAAAAAAGGGGGGGGGTGTGCTGGGTTGAGTTTTTTTTGCGATATAGCAAGTAGAAGCATTCATATTTACATTAATGCAAAAAAATCAGCCCGACAAAGCCTAAAAATACAAAATTATCCAAAAATATAAAAAAAAATTACTTTTAAAGGTATTTTCATACAATTATTAAAAAGGGTGTGTTGTGTTAAGTTCTTTTTTGCGATAAGGAAAGTAGAAGGATTCAAATTTACATTAATGCAAAAATATCTGCCCGACAAAGTCTAACAATACAAAATTATCAAAGCATATAAAAAAATCACTTTTAAAGGTATTTTCATTCATTTATTAAAAAAAAGGGGGGGGGTGTGCTGGGTTGAGTTTTTTTTGAGATATAGCAAGTAGAAGCATTCATATTTACATTAATGCAAAAACATCAGCCCGACAAAGCCTATCAATACAAAATTATCAAAACATATAAAAAATTCACTTTTAAAAGTATTTTCATTCATTCATTAAAAAAAAGGGGGGGGGGTGTGCTGGGTTGAGTTTTTTTTGCGATATAGCAAGTAGAAGCATTCATATTTACATTAATGCAAAAAAATCAGCCCGACAAAGCCTAAAAATACAAAATTATCCAAAAATATAAAAAAAAATTACTTTTAAAGGTATTTTCATACAATTATTAAAAAGGGTGTGTTGTGTTAAGTTCTTTTTTGCGATAAGGAAAGTAGAAGGATTCAAATTTACATTAATGCAAAAATATCTGCCCGACAAAGTCTAACAATACAAAATTATCAAAGCATATAAAAAAATCACTTTTAAAGGTATTTTCATTCATTTATTAAAAAAAAGGGGGGGGTGTGCTGGGTTGAGTTTTTTTTGAGATATAGCAAGTAGAAGCATTCATATTTACATTAATGCAAAAACATCAGCCCGACAAAGCCTATCAATACAAAATTATCAAAACATATAAAAAATTCACTTTTAAAAGTATTTTCATATAATTATAAAAAAGGGTGTGTTGTGTTGAGTTCTTTTTTGCGATAAGGAAAGTAGAAGGATTCAAATTTACATTAATGCAAAAATATCTGCCCGACAAAGTCTAACAATACAAAATTATCAAAACATATAAAAAATTCACTTTTAAAGGTATTTTTATTCATTCATTAAAAAAAAGGGGGGGTGCTGGGTTAAGTTTTTTATGCGATATAGCAAGTAGAAGCATTCATATTTACATTAATGCAAGAACATCTGCTTGACAAAGCCTATCAATACAAAATTATCAAAACATATAAAAAATTTACTTTTAAAGGAATTTTCATTCATTTATTAAAAAAAAGGGGTGAGGGTGTGCTGGGTTAAGTTTTTTTTTGCGATATGGCAAGTAGAAGCATTCGTATTTACATTAATGCATGTACATCAGCCGGACAAAGCCTAACAATACAATATTATCAAAAAATATAAAAAAAAATCACTTTTAAAGGAATTTTCATACAATTATTAAAAGGGGCGTTTTGGGTTGAGTTCTTTTTTGCGATAAGGAAAGTAGAAGGATTCAAATTTACATTAATGCAAAAATATCTGCCCGACAAAGTCCAACAATACAAAATTATCAAAACATATGAAAAAATACACTTTTAAAGATATTTGGATGCATTTATTAAAAAAAAGGGAGTGTGTTCGGGTGAGTTTTATTCTTTTTGCGGTATTGCAAGTAGAAGGATTTAAATTTACATTAACGCAAAAATATCTGCCCGACAAAGTCTAACAATACAAAATTATCAAAGCATATAAAAAAATCACTTTTAAAGGTATTTTCATTCATTCATTAAAAAAAGGGGGGATTGGCTGGGTTAAGTTTTTTTTTGCGATATGGCAAGTAGAAGAATTTATATTTACATCAATGCAAAAACATGTGCTGACAAAGCCTATCAATACAAAATTATCAAAACATATAAAAAATTCACTTTTAAAGGTATTTTCATTCATTCATTAAAAAAAAGGGGGGGTGCTGGGTTAAGTTTTTTATGCGATATAGCAAGTAGAAGCATTCATATTTACATTAATGCAAGAACATCTGCTTGACAAAGCCTATCAATACAAAATTATCAAAACATATAAAAAATTTACTTTTAAAGGAATTTTCATTCATTTATTAAAAAAAGGGGGTGAGGGTGTGCTGGGTTAAGTTTTTTTTTGCGATATGGCAAGTAGAAGAATTCGTATTTACATTAATGCATGTACATCAGCCGGACAAAGCCTAACAATACAATATTATCAAAAAATATAAAAAAAAATCACTTTTAAAGGAATTTTCATACAATTATTAAAAGGGGCGTTTTGGGTTGAGTTCTTTTTTGCGATAAGGAAAGTAGAAGGATTCAAATTTACATAAATGCAAAAATATCTGCCCGACAAAGCCTATCAATACAAAATTATCAAAACTTATAAAAAATTCACTTTCAAAAGTATTTTCATTCATCCATTAAAAAAAAGGGGGGGGGGTGTGCTGGGTTGAGTTTTTTTTGCGATATAGCAAGTAGAAGCATTCATATTTACATTAATGCAAAAAAAATCAGCCCGACAAAGCCTAAAAATACAAAATTATCCAAAAATATAAAAAAAATTACTTTTAAAGGTATTTTCATACAATTATTAAAAAGGGTGTGTTGTGTTAAGTTCTTTTTTGCGATAAGGAAAGTAGAAGGATTCAAATTTACATTAATGCAAAAATATCTGCCCGACAAAGTCTAACAATACAAAATTATCAAAGCATATAAAAAAATCACTTTTAAAGGTATTTTCATTCATTTATTAAAAAAAAGGGGGGGGTGTGCTGGGTTGAGTTTTTTTTGCGATATAGCAAGTAGAAGCATTCATATTTACATTAATGCAAAAACATCAGCCCGACAAAGCCTATCAATACAAAATTATCAAAACATATAAAAAATTCACTTTTAAAAGTATTTTCATATAATTATAAAAAAGGGTGTGTTGTGTTGAGTTCTTTTTTGCGATAAGAAAAGTAGAAGGATTCAAATTTACATTAATGCAAAAATATCTGCCCGACAAAGTCTAACAATACAAAATTATCAAAACATATAAAAAATTCACTTTTAAAGGTATTTTCATTCATTCATTAAAAAAAAGGGGGGGTGCTGGGTTAAGTTTTTTATGCGATATAGCAAGTAGAAGCATTCATATTTACATTAATGCAAGAACATCTGCTTGACAAAGCCTATCAATACAAAATTATCAAAACATATAAAAAATTTACTTTTAAAGGAATTTTCATTCATTTATTAAAAAAAAGGGGGTGAGGGTGTGCTGGGTTAAGTTTTTTTTTGCGATATGGCAAGTAGAAGCATTCATGTTTACATTAATGCATGTACATCAGCCGGACGAAGCCTAATAATACAAAATTATCAAAAAATATAAAAAAAAATCACTTTTAAGGAATTTTCATACAATTATTAAAAGGGGCGTTTTGGGTTGAGTTCTTTTTTGCGATAAGGAAAGTAGAAGGATTCAAATTTACATAAATGCAAAAATATCTGCCCGACAAAGCCTATCAATACAAAATTATCAAAACTTATAAAAAATTCACTTTCAAAAGTATTTTCATTCATCCATTAAAAAAAAGGGGGGGGGGGTGTGCTGGGTTGAGTTTTTTTTGCGATATAGCAAGTAGAAGCATTCATATTTACATTAATGCAAAAAAATCAGCCCGACAAAGCCTAAAAATACAAAATTATCCAAAAATATAAAAAAAATTACTTTTAAAGGTATTTTCATACAATTATTAAAAAGGGTGTGTTGTGTTAAGTTCTTTTTTGCGATAAGGAAAGTAGAAGGATTCAAATTTACATTAATGCAAAAATATCTGCCCGACAAAGTCTAACAATACAAAATTATCAAAGCATATAAAAAAATCACTTTTAAAGGTATTTTCATTCATTTATTAAAAAAAGGGGGGTGTGCTGGGTTGAGTTTTTTTTTGCGATATGGCAAGTAGAAGCATTCATATTTACATTAATGCAAAAACATCAGCCCGAACAAAGCCTATCAATACAAAATTATCAAAACATATAAAAAATTCACTTTTAAAAGTATTTTCATATAATTATAAAAAAGGGTGTGTTGTGTTGAGTTCTTTTTTGCGATAAGAAAAGTAGAAGGATTCAAATTTACATTAATGCAAAAATATCTGCCCGACAAAGTCTAACAATACAAAATTATCAAAACATATAAAAAATTCACTTTTAAAGGTATTTTCATTCATTCATTAAAAAAAAGGGGGGGTGCTGGGTTAAGTTTTTTATGCGATATAGCAAGTAGAAGCATTCATATTTACATTAATGCAAGAACATCTGCTTGACAAAGCCTATCAATACAAAATTATCAAAACATATAAAAAATTTACTTTTAAAGGAATTTTCATTCATTTATTAAAAAAAAGGGTGAGGGTGTGCTGGGTTAAGTTTTTTTTTGCGATATGGCAAGTAGAAGCATTCATGTTTACATTAATGCATGTACATCAGCCGGACGAAGCCTAATAATACAAAATTATCAAAAAATATAAAAAAAAAATCACTTTTAAAGGTATTTTCATACAATTATTAAAAGGGGCGTGTTGGGTTGAGTTCTTTTTTTGCGATAAGGAAAGTAGAAGGATTCAAATTTACATTAATGCAAAAATATCTGCCCGACAAAGTCCAACAATACAAAATTATCAAAACATATGAAAAATACACTTTTAAAGATATTTAGATGCATTATTAAAAAAAAGGGAGTGTGTTCGGGGTGAGTTTGATTCTTTTTGCGGTATGCAAGTAGAAGGATTTAAATTTACATTAACGCAAAAATATCTGCCCGACAAAGTCTAACAATACAAAATTATCAAAGCATATAAAAAAAATCACTTTTAAAGGTATTTTCATTCATTCATTAAAAAAAGGGGGGATTTGCTGGGTTAAGTTTTTTTTTGCGATATGGCAAGTAGAAGAATTTATATTTACATTAATGCAAAAACATGTGCTGACAAAGCCTATCAATACAAAATTATCAAACATATAAAAAATTCACTTTTAAAGGTATTTTCATTCATTCATTAAAAAAAAGGGGGGGTGCTGGGTTAAGTTTTTTATGCGAT